>LOEQ01005848.1:67697-80434 GCA_001685075.1 Bramus lutescens | reverse complement strand
TTGGTACTGGCATAAAAACAGAGAAGTCGACCAATGGAATTGAATAGGAGACCCAGATATTAACTCACAAACCTATGAAGACCTGATTTTCGACAAAGTAGCTTAAAGTATACAATGGAAGGAAGAAAGCATCTTCAACAAATGGTGCTGGCAGAACTGGATGTCAACCTGTAGAAGAATGAAAATAGATCCTTATCTATCATCATGCACAAAAATCAAGTGCAAATGGATTAAAGACCTCAATATTAATCTAAACACACTGAACCTGATAGAAGAGAATGTGATATGCTTTTGAATGAGAAATCCTCATTAAATTTCACTTGCCCTTAGAGTTGAGAGCAATTACTTAGCAATGAAATCCACTTACTGCATTCTGAAGATTTGCAAAATCTTCAAGTGTATTTTAAAAATAAAGGACCTTTACAATACTGTTTCATTTTCTTAACATTTAATATTTAGAAGGTCATTTTCCTTTTTTCTCATCCTGTAAGGGTTTAGTGTTATCCATTTCATCCCGGTTCAATACATCTATTTGAACAGAATATCTGTTTTTTTTTTTACAAGTTTGCTGTTCTTTTATTCAAAGAAGGACAAAGTTAAAGTGGAGCAAACTAAGCAGTGATTTTAGTGTAAGAGGTCTCAATAAAAAATTCTCAGAACTTTTAAGGAGAACATTATGTGTCTTCTGCACACGTCTGTACTAGTTATGCTACATGGTAAAAGCTTTTAAAGTGAGTATGTGGAACCTGTTTTTCTAGTAATTACTGATATACACATAAGACTTCGCCTGCTGCCACTTTAAGCACGCCCCTGGCCTTCCTTAGCTAATTCAACTACATAAAAGCCCAGCAAAGTTTAGTCTTGACAGAATGTTTTCAAGAGAGATTCTCCCTTTGCTGAATTTTATTATTTTGAACCACAAAGTTACCAACTAGAAATGGATGCATCCCATGAAGTGTTGAGGCTTTTTCATTTTTGTTGTTTTAATACTACCTTTGAGTCACACAGAGGAAAATATATGAATTTATGTATAATATCTATATATACCTTTCTGTTGACTTTTTTCAAAGATAATTTATTTATATTAGATTAATACATATATTTAAAATAAACACATGAAATACAATGCTTATATGTATGTTAAGAGGATAGAATCATTTTAAATTAGTGAATATTTCTAATATTTAGAAAGAGTTAAAGGACAATATTTTTTACAATCATAGTTATATGATACTAGTTCTTTATATTGATGACTAAGCATTCATTGCAATGTTCTATAATTTATCTGTAATTTAAATGTGATATCGTGACACTCTATTGAGACACTATATCTAATTTAAGGTATTTATAATCAGCATCCAAATTTACAATTACTCATTCTTTGTCTTGCTAGTCAGTAGAAGATATGTGGAATTATTCTAAGTCTTTGAGTCAACTTGTTACAATTTTAGTGGGTGAGACTACTACACTGTTGTTATGTAGGATGTGATATATTGGGTTCCTAATTTGGTAGATGTATAAAATAAGAAAATTTAATTCTCACTAGATAAATCAGAAGGAAATTTACAGAGAATATATACACCCAAAAGGATACTCAAGTACTCATGTACATATACCCCCACACGAGTAATTTCCAAGCAAAATTTTAAAGTGGCCAGGAAGGAATCTTCTACATTCTAAAAAGATATGAGACTTGATATGGTCACTTGCAATTGTCTTCTTGATTCCTTGGTGTGGACAATAGGAAAATGTGGAGAGGGCTTACATACTTATACCTAACTGCGGTGGTTTGAATGAAAATGGCCCTCATAGGCTAATAAGGAATGATATTATTGTTAGGAGCTGTGGCCTTGTTAGAGTAGGTGTGGCTTTGTTGGAGGTAGGGTGTCTCTGAGGTGTGGGGGCTTTGAGGTTTCAAATGCTTAAGCCAGGCTCAAAGTGTCCTTTTCTTTCTCCTGCCCGCTACCTCTCCAGTTCCATGTCTGTCTGTGGGTTGCCATGCTTCTCGTCCATGACAATAATGGACTAACTTGTGAACTGAAGCCAGTCCCAATTAAATGTTTCCTTTAAAAAGTTGCTGTGGTCATGGTGTCTCTTCACAATGATAAAAACCCTAAGACAGCAAATAAATGATTTTTGGTTTATTCCATAGTCAAAAGTAAACTAGGAGAAGTTTTAATCAGATGGTGGATATAGAAATATATAAAATGTCTTAGAAATTAGGTGCTAGAGGAAATAACAAAAGCGTTTCTGTTTATAGGAAGGACACTAAAATATTACTGGTACTATTGTCATTTCTATTGCAACAGCAATTTCAACAAACCTTTTGCATACTATCATGTAACAGACAAATCTAATTAAGCATGGTAAACCAAATATTTCTTACCATGAGTATCTGGGGCAAACATATAGAAGCAGTATAGATGGAATATCGTACTTTCTCCACTTTCCCCTATAGTTTGCAACTTCCACTTGAATTTGAGCTCTTGCCTTTTTACTTTGTCACCACCACCCATTCTTTCTACTTTCCTGTCTTCCAATGGCTAGAATCACACTGGGATCATGCTTGCATTTGTGAACAGTTGTATCCTTATCATCCTTTGGATCTGTTCATCAGAAATACAATCCATAGTCCACATCTTAGTTGTTCAATTATACAGCTGAGCACCTCTGACTTATAGGACTTAAATATATTTATAAGCACAAAACCAGGGCAAGCACAGCAGAGCTCTCAGAATACCACTGACTAGCCTTTGCAGAAATTTACTTCCTTGGTGCATATTGGCATATTTGCCATATTTCAAAAGTCATCCATGTCAACAGGCAACAATTAGCCTGAACAAATATAGATTTATATACATAATCATATCCTTTGTCTATAATAATAAAACTTTGAATCCAGAGTCTTTATGCTATTTCATTGTAGAAATGATTGAGTAAACTCAGTCAACATTAAAAACTTTGTAAATACCATCAAACATCAGATGTTTGTCTCTGTGCTGTAAAAATCAGTAAAACAAAATTCTAGTTTATATTGACACATAATTCCCCAGAACTTAAATTTTTATATTGTCGAGATCGGCCACACTCATTCTTCAGAAGTAAACATCACTGATTTGACCTTTGGTCTCAAATTTATGGCACCATTAATGAAAACCATTAATAGATTATTTTTCAGATTAATCTTTTTTAAATACCTAAAGATGTTTTGATTACAACAAAGTTAATCCATTCTGCTCATCTCACTTTTAGACTAGGGATTTTTCAATGGTTAATAGTATCTTTAGAAGGTAATCTTTAGGAAGAACATAGCCCTCTTCACTTTCTGCAAGGCACATGATAATATATCTAACATTCTAGAAGTAAACACAAGCTCAGAATACAGTATTTCCCAACCTAAGCCACTGATGTTGCTTTCTCGTTATATCTTAGATCCCGATTTCTGAATTGTTTCTGCTTCTGTAGTTCTGGCATTCATTTGTCCCTGTGCTAGTCAGTGGTTGGTTTTTCCATTTGTAATAAAAATCAGTGACCAGGAGAGACCTCTGGGTTTCAGGGCTTGCTTAGCAGAAACAAGAATTTCTTTGACTTGATGAAATATTTCAAGGCTTCCAGGGCTGTACTATGCCATCTCCTTGGAAAATCATCACATGTCTTTATTTCTAAGAACTTAAAATCTGATCATTGTAGCCTGCTTCTGTTTATAAGAGTACTGGTATATATTAGGCAAGACAGAGAGACATCATAAAACATATTGGCAAAGTTTCTAAATTTATTGATACTTTTTTCTCTTTATATCAACTTCCTGAGGTCCTTGTGGTCTAAATGTATTTATGACCATTTAAGGAATTCTATGCTATATTTATAGCCTTAAAATTATAAACATGTTAGATTACATTCCTCTTTTTCTGATTCTAACAACTAGAGAAGCATGTGTTTAAATGTTGATAGTTTAGGTTTACAAAGAAAGTAAGAATAAACACTCAGAGTTAACCCTGTTTGTGAACCAAGGTTCTTCTGAGTAGACTTAGGGAAAGCCATGCTGGAGGCATATCCCATGAGTAACGTGTGTTTCATTTCAGGGAGTTTGTGGAAATGCCTTAGGTATTGAGTTAAAAAGTGGATCATTATGTCAATTAAAACATTAATTGGGGGTAATTACAAGGCGATCATAGTTTATATAGATTTTAGGTCCAATTTATACAATTTTCTACAGTCATACAGGAAATAATGAAGCTGTTTATTTGCAATATTTGCTTAGCTGAAAATTATGAGTACAGAGGAGCTGTGGATATGTTTGCTATGCTCAGTATGCTTATTTGAAGTAGAGATACCACAAGACTAGTTATGGGTTAATGAATTTCCTGAGGGCAGGTTGGTTTGGAGAGAGCACAGACTTTAAAAGCACCACACATTACTAAATCATATTCCTTAATTTTCATTTTGTTTTAAATGAGTCTCATTTAAGAATAATTATCAACCCCTAGCACTAACCTCCAGGAATTATGGAGCTGAAAGGTATTCCTGTACATACTACATTTAATTCTCTTTCCTGTTTTTGTTCATCTTTAGAAGTGGAAGCAAATTTGACATGGAGATAGGTATAAGCAACATGTAACACATGACATACAAGGGAAGCATTTTCATATTCTTTGTGCAAACTCTCCAGCATCGTCTTCACATTCCCAGAAGAAACATCAGGAAGATTAGTTGGTCTGAGTTCCCAGTTTATTTTCCATTTCTGAAGGGTGGGTTTAAATATTACTCATAAGCCTGATCTCTGGAGCAGATTTCTTTCTTTTGAACTCTGGTTTCATCATGTCCACAGCTGTGTGACCTTGGCCATGTAAAGTATTCCCTTAGCCTTGCTTTCTTCATCCATAAAAATGAGATTGTGAAAATAAATACTATTTACTCCACCGGGATGTTGTAAGGATTAAATCTCTAATAGCTCTAGAGCATTAACAATGGTTTCTGGTATAAAACAAATACTGTACAAATGCCAACTCTGATTATGAACATAAAGAAATGGATGATGATTCATGCTTAAGTATTAAATCATATGCTCCAAAGGAACAACTGAAGGTCAAAGGCAAAAGTCTACTTTAGCATAGACTTAATTCCCCCAAGGGATTTTCATTGGGATGACTGATAGACATCTCATGGGATCCCAGTGAGATATTCCAGAAGCAACTTGAATCTAGTACTGGCTTATGATTGGGAAAGATGTGCTTCCTTTGTTTAACTGGTGAAACTATATTTATCTACCTATATTTAGGGGGCAAAACATTTTCTTTTTTCTTTCCTTCCTTCCTTCCTTCTTTCTTTCTTTCTTTCTTTCTTTCTTTCTTTCTTTCTTTTCTTTCCTTCTTCCTTCCTTCCTTTCTTCCTCCCTTCCTTCCTTCCTTCTTTCTTTTTTGTCTGTCTATCTGTGTGGATAGTATATGCATGAAGGTGTATGCAATACGCTTAGAGTATAGTTGTTGAAATAAGAATATCTCCTTCAGTTGCTTCTCCACACTTCTTTTTGAGATGGCATCTCTTTACTGAACATGGCACTTACTTTTTGGCTTGTGATGGCTGGCCATAAATACAGAGGGACTGATGTGCCTGGTTCAGGCATTTAGCACTAGGATTAAAGAAGGGCACTGCCACACCCCAGCTTTTTACAAGAATGCTGGGAGTCAGAATGTCTTCATGTGTGTATGGATTCCCTACTGAGAAATATCTCCATCCCTCAGACAAATTTTAGTACTCATGAATTGTTTGTAAGATTTCAACACATGCCAAGAAGTCTATGAGTGTTTGTGTATTTAATTGTGTACTCTTAGGCTGCATGTTTCATTAAACATCTAACATTATTGGCATATTTAAAAACTACTTGACATTTCAATGAAATAAAAAAAGAACTCCAGGAAAGTAGGAATTTTAATTGAGCACCACCTTTCTGAAATTGGATCAATATTTTTTTAGAATGATGTAGTAATGGATATCTTCCTGCTTATATAAAGACACAAGGGATATAGAATTATATTCATTTGTGTTTTAATGTTAGAAGTCAGCAATGCACTGAAGTATTTAGCATTCGTTTTACTGTCCCCAACAATCTTTTGCTATGTCAATTAAAAATAACTGCAAGTTAGGCAACATATCATGGTTTAATATCAAGTTAGAGGCTTCCTTTCCTTCATAAATATCTATGTATAAGTCAATGGATTTCTACTTAAAATGTATTTCTTCAAAGACCAGTCATAACATGTCCTCTTTGTTAGTATAAGATTCGCTTTTCATTTATCTCTGCTTGTAAGTTCACTATAAAAAAAATGCTTGCAGTGAGTGAACATGCTGCATGCCCAGTCAGCATCTTAAACTAGATTAATCTTCCAGCAATCCTTAATAGGAACTAAGTCACATATCAACATGCTATAACAATATAATGATGAAATAGCAAATGAATCACTCAATTAATTCCCTGATAAATATCAAAATCATATGTTACTGCTATAGTCCCTAAAGTCATACTAAGCCTTTTCATTTCCCTTTTTGTATCTCCTTAGAAATGTGCTTCCATTTTGGAGAATAAACAGAATGATAAGTGCTCTATATCTCTGGGAAAAAATAAAGCCACTCTTTGTTTCCTGAACTAATAAACAGAGGAACCATATTTGATATCGCAGCTTAATTGCATGCGGTTGCTTCTAAACTAGCTCTTATTTGCCACTGCAGTCAGTTTGTATTGACCTGCTTTTAAGGGTTTCTAACTACCAAGAAACCAGGTGCCTACTGGTATATATATATTTCAAAGTGCCAGAGTTCACTCTTTGCTTAATCTTTTCCAGCCGACTATGAAATCAGTTACACATGTCTCAGCCACTAAATCTATAATATAGTAGCTTTTGGTTGTTTTATTATTGGTATGTCTGGGCTTATGAAAAAAGAAAGAGAAAAGAATCACAGCTATCTATGCAATAAACTGCTGATGAAAGATACTATAGGGACAGGGACAAAGATATTTAGAATGTGACCTGAAGGACACGGAGATGTATCCAAACAGTAGGCTTGATGGAATACAGAGGAGGTGTCTTAGAAGAGGTTTTTCTGAACCTGATGATGCTATTTGAGCTACAAGTGAAGGAAGAAAAGATTTCATGCTATTGGAAGAAAATTCCAAGCAGATGAAATAACGGAATAGCTTTTAAAATCTTTTTAGTAAGAGAGATTTCAGTACCTATGCTCTGGAAATGTTTTTGGATGGCATTCTAATCAACATTAAGTTTTAGTAAAGTTTACTATGTGCTTGTTTGAAATGTGATCTCAGGCAGGAATGTTGGTGAGACTTTATGGGACTAGCTCCTGACATTCCTCGGATCCCCATTCCCACAAAAGTTTCTATTTCCCTGACTTTTTAGAAATTTTCTCATTTCTTCTGCACTGATCCCTGAGCCTTAGGTTCAGGAGTGTGTGCATATCAGTAAAGAAACAAGAGGTCATGAATTTAATGTTAGAAGGGATGGCTAAATGAGATGGCTTTGTGGAAGAAAGAAAAGGAAAAAATAATATAACTTCAAAACATGAAATAGTTTAGTTTTTTTGCGTGTGTGTGTGTGTGTGTCCTCCGTGTATGTAAGTATGGGTATTTTCAGTGGTCAGAAGACAGCTTCAGATGATGGAGATGGTATGCAGGTGACTGAAGAAATTGGTCTGCTCCTACCATTGGATACTGGGGAGTTGACCTGGCTATCAAGTTCAGTGATAAGAGCCTTTGCATACTGAGCCATCACACTTGTTCTGAACTGGTAATTATGACATACTTTTCCACAGTTTTGAAACCTTGATGGAAACTGTAGGTTAGTCTGATGCACCTGACATTTAGTAAACATGCTTTATGGCAAATTAAATATTTCTTTGGCTACTCTTCACTAGTCCACATAAGACTACACTGACTGACTCTCATCAAATAGTTCAGATGTTTTGTTTTTATATCGTTTATAAATTTTTATTTGGAAATAATAAAATACATTTTTCTCATCATAGAGTTTTCTGAGGATGCCTTTGTAATCTATTAAAAGTAATTTACTGTTTAAGTGGGATTAAGATTAAGAGTAATATAAAAATAACACAGGGAAATAGGTTTTACTGCAAAATTTCTTATAGGTAATGTGAAGGGGGAGAAGCAAGCAAATAATTTCCTAAAGTAGTCACACACAAAAAAGTTTGTATAGCCAGGGATGCATTTGGTAAATTATAACTGCAATTCAGTATCAACAACAGACATACGAAGAAGAGTTTTCCATACAGTGCGTTAGTGAAGATTGGTAGAGCTGATGTGCGCTCGGTTTTGCTCTAACCTCTGTGTTTCCTGGACACAATGAGAAGGACAGGTAACAATGTCAGCCCAGAAAAGAAGGAACAAGTATAAGTTTGTAGCTTTATCTATTTTTTAGTGGCCTGCAAACAAAGAAGTAAATGTATAATATTAACTCATTGAACATTTGGAACGTTTTTTGGTTAAAATATATGTATGTGTGTGTGTGTGTGTGTGTGTGTGTGTGTGTATATATATATATAATTTAAAAAATAATGCCCTTTTTTATTTCAAACAAATCTCCGTGACAGAAGCAGTTTTTAAAGGCAAGTCAGTGCCATCTAGTGGCCAAATCACTAAATGGCCTACGACAAACGAAGGTGCCTGCCTTTGATACACACTGCTACAGTCTGTGTGTGTGTGTGTGTGTGTGTGTATGTGTAAGCACGTGTGCATGTCTGTGTGTGTACAAAAGGCACAGATATTTAAAGGTAAATTTTAAGGGATATTCAGGTTATTCTGTAATGATGAGATAAATGTGGGAGTTTCCATAAAGTAAAAGTTGAACACTTAAGTTGGTAATTGAAAAGAAAATTTTAGTACCTAATACATAGACAACAAATGAAAGACTCAAATAAGTAGTTGTTAGAGATAAACAAGGCCACAAGTGGAGAATCATAATACAAAAAGCAGGAAAGAGGAGACCAAGTATGATTTTAGTGTTAGGAAGTAGTTAATGAAGGTTATGAATAACTGGAATACAAAGGAAAGGTTTGTTTCTTTGCTGCCTTATTTGAAGACTAGACTAAAACAGGGTAAACTCAGATAGCCGAAATTTCGTCTAGACAAGTGGGCAGGTGTTTGAGCAAAATGCTGAGAGTTGTGACAGTCAAAGTCACCACGATTTCTCTCACTTTAGATTCTGGACAATGTGGGTGAAATAGACATCACAGAAAATGAACTCTTCTACTTTGAGAGAAAAGATATGGCATACATACTATTAAGGGTTCTTTTAGGCTTTAATTGCATGGAAAGCCCATGGAACTCCCTCATCTTTTTTTTTTTTAAGTAACATGTCTGTTTGACCCAGAGGAAATTCTGCCTTTCGCTATTTCTTTTCCTAAGACTCCAATTAACTTTACAGAATTTCTCCTTACGGGAAAATTAGGCAGAAAGATTAGTTTAACTAATAATGCTGTGATATAAAAATCTTTACAGGCGTCTTTCTGCCCTGTTCCAGGGGCTGTACCATCCTGAGCACTGGAAGGATGAGAAAAGTTCCTCACAGCTGGGGAGATAAGGGAGCAGCCTGCCATGCCAGGCACAATTGCTCTTGGAGAATTCAAAAGAATCCAAAATAGTTTTCCTGTCTGAAATTGCTAGACTTTCTAGCGAGAGTCTAGGATGCAAAAGGGCACGTGAGGTTGATTTATCAGTGATGTAATTTTGTCTCCCTGATGGGGAGAGCTTTCATGTGTTCCAAATGAGCTATCAAAAAGGCAATAAGCCATTCTTTTTCTCAACCATTCACAGGAAACAGGATGGTCCATGGAGACACAGAGAAGAACAGTCACACAGCCTCTCTTGGAGCATCTGTGATTCCTGTCTTTTCTGATGCGGTGCTCAAAGCACTTTCCAGTTAGATGGATTATCCCTTTCTTATCTCTTCAACAGTATGATCATGAAACAAGAAAAAATGAAATAGATGGAGTATGATAATCAACCATCTGACATAGCTAATTTTGGTTTTAAGATCGATGATATCCAGGGCTTTATAACATTTAAAGAAACTATTTTTACACAGAATATCCTTGGATGAGCATTTTGGTTCAGAACAATTGGGGATTGTATGGCTGTGTTTGCTCAGCAAATTTTTCCTGAAACATTTATAGTAGCTATGTGTATAGGTAAACCACAGCTGCAAACTCTTAAAAAAAACTTATATTTACTATGTATATAGTATTCTGCCTGCATGTGTCCCTGGAGGCCAGAAGATGGCACCAGATCTTATTACAGATGGTTGTAAGATACCATGTGGTTGCTGGGAATTGAACTCAGGTCCTCTGGAAAAGCAGTCAGTGCCCTTAACCGCTGAACCATCTCTCCAGCCCCAATAAACTCTTTGCAAGTAAAGATTAGGTCCCATTGATAGGAATTCAGGTTACATGCATAGCTATGCTCAGAAAAATGCAGCAAAACACACATTCTTTAGTACACATATGTGCACACTCATGCAAATATAAACAAATGTTACAAATATAAACAAATTTTCACATGTATGTATAGATGTGTAGACACATATTTATTTATGTAGCTTTCTTCATTTCTGTTTATAAGTTGAAATCCCTAAAATACCCATGACAATAACCATGATGTTAATAGTGCAATAAACCATATAAAATAATTAGCACGGGGGCTGGAGAGATGGCTCAGAGGTTAAGAACACTGGCTGCTCTTCAAGAGGTCCTGAGTTCAATTCCCAGAAAACACATGGTGGCTCACAACCATCTGCACTGAGAGCTGGCGCCCTCCTCTGGTGTGCGGGCATACATCGAGGCAGAATGTTGTATCCATAATAAATAAATAAATCTAAAAAAAGAATTAGCATGATACAAACTATGGTATAAATTCTGAAGACTTAGAAAAAAGTTAAAATGATAAAGTTTATGTTTATCTTACACATACTGAATTGCCAAATCCTTAGAAACAGAAATTATTGATCCTTTGGTAATTGTGAATTTTATTGTACCTTAGTTACATAGTCACTACAGTTTTGTAACTAGATAGTCATTTTGAGTCCATCCACACTTATCCCCTTGTCCTGAATGTGGAACAGCACATAGCTTCAGGATTAGCCACATGTCGTTTCTATTCACTGGGCTCTGTGTCAGTGCTACAGTAGTCTGAAATCTGGGCTCCTCCCTGATGGGGAAGCTCAACCAATCACATCTGGTTAGGGTGTGGCCACCTGGAGCCCAGGTAGAAAAACCAGGGTAGGTAGGTGAGCGCTCTCTCTACGCAGTGCTCGCTGGACCATTTATAGAGAAGAAAACATCACGTGAAAGTGTCACCAAAGTCTATCTGGTTGCATGAACGTCTCTACTTTCTTCTCTCCCTTCTGTTAAAACAGAACCACTTTTCTCCCTTGACTTCTGTACTGGGATAGATTGACTGCAGACTTTTGGACCCGAAGGCGCCTATATCCTCCGTCAGTTATACATTCTCTTTTTACTTCTTTCTGTAGAAAGGCTACTTTTACTGTCATTTGGAGTCAAATAGTACTGCGATTCTTCATTAGTTAATTTGACTGCTAATTAAACATTTGAAAGCAATATACTTAATTTCTTTAACCTCTCTTACCTCACAGGTACAATGAGAATAATGACAGTAGGTTCCTCATAGGATCAGAATGATGAATATATTAGAATAATCAGTGATGTAAAAAGCCAGGATAAAGTCGTTACAAAAAGATACTGCTGCTATTTTACTTCTAGTTTGGATTCAAATAAGTTTGCTTCCTTGTGGCTTTGGGAAGGCAGAAATTTCTCTTAAAATAAACATGCCCTCTTCTATGGGAAACTTAACCGGCCTGTTTACCTCACAATGACACTACTTAAAAGAGATGTTATCTCCAATTCACCTCTGAACTGCTGCCCTGACTATTCTCTCTACCTTTGCCTTTAACCACTCTACTGCAAGTTGTCAGAATAGAATGCCGATGTCATCTCCCTGTGCAAAGACTTGTCTCAGTTGTTGTGTTAATGATTTAATATGTGTGTGTGTGGGGGGGGGACACAACATGCCACAATGCAATGCACACGTGTGGACTAGAGGAGCCCCACAGATTTTGTTTTTCACTTTCCTCCTTGGTTGTCACAAGTGTCTCTCTGGCACACCCCTTCATATGTCAGACTAGCTGGCTCTAGAATACACTATATGGGTGCTGGATTTACAGACACGAGTGTCTGGCTTTCCCATGAGTTCTAGGTTGCTAGACCTCCCACTGAGCAATCTCCCCAGCCCTGTAGCTGCACTCTTGATGAAACTTAGCATGTTCTCCTTAAACATCCCTCCTCTGGTGTTGCCTACATTGGGCCCTACTCCATAAGACACTTAACACCTGGGTGGGATATCGAACAGTCCCCGCCCCCAAATCTGTGTTCACTGGCTTACCTACCAAAACATGAAAAAAAAGCTCTAGCCCATAGCTCAGAGCTGCACTGAAGATCTGCTGAAACAGCTGGAGTCTTGAATTCCTAGGTCACTCAGAATAGATTCTGGGGAAGGCGATAAACTCACACTAGTCTCTTAAGAATTCTCAGTACTACTCAGCGGTAAAAAACAATGACATCTTGAATTTTGCATGCAAATGGATGGAAATAGAAAACACTATACTAAGTGAGGTAACCCATACCCAAAAAGATGAATATGG
>LOEQ01005848.1:0-62890 GCA_001685075.1 Bramus lutescens | reverse complement strand
TCTGTTTAAACAAAAAAGAAAGGCTTTACCTTTAACATAGTAAAATTACATATAGCAAAACAGTTATCAAAAAACAATCTTTGGATGGAATAATTTAAAATTTGTTAAGAATTTACAATAAGCAAGAAGCAAATGGTTCCTTAAATTTGCTTCACTCTTAATGTTTCTAATTTCATCATTAAAATATAAAATGTTTATGCTTTAAATGCAAGAAGAATCTCTCTTGAGCAGAACTCCTTTCTGTTCATTATTATTCTATTTTATCTTATATTTGACACAAATTGTTGCAGTTGATGAATGATATATTATGATTGCTTTTATAAAACTGAGCTAGCTATTTTATTATCCTTGATCATCTTCAATGGGACCTTAAATTTCACAAAATTTCACTGCTGTCAAACCTAGTAAGCATGGCTAGGTAAGAAGCCATAACATTCTACCTGCTATAGACAACATATAGAAGAATGGTATTTCTACAAAACAACAAATAACTTCTCAAATACTATATCAAAAGCTAAAGTTCTGCCATTTTCCTAAAATTGTGACTTTGCAATTGAAATTTAGTACTTGTAGTAAGATGGCCTAGAGTAATTTGATATAGATCTTCTGCAGTGAGTGTATTGTGTCTCATACATTAATACATTGGATATATATATATTAACCTACTTGTTGGCCTACTTGGATGTGAAGAAAGAAGGAGCGTGGTACTCAATGACTCTGCAATAGTTCCCAGTCCCAATGCAAAATTGATCATTCTGTGCTATGATTCGGATTCAGACTTCCTCTGGGAATTTTAGATCTATAAACACATTAGTTGATAAGCTTTATGCCATTTCCTCTTATACCCCATTTCCACCTGAAATTCTGATTGCCATTTTATCTCACAATGGCTTTAAAAATATTTTAGTTTTTGAGATTGTATTCTAATCTAATCTATTTAATGAAATCACGACATTTTCCCTTATTTTTCCTCCCTTCAAACCCACCATTACACCTCCTTCTTTCTTTCAAACTCATAATTTTTTCTTACATTGTTGCCATATATATATATATGTGTGTGTGTGTGTGTGTGTATAAATACATAAATACAACATTTTTAGTACCTATGTTGTTTGTTATGTGTCTGTCTGGTTTCAAGGCTGATAATTCCACATTGGAAAACTAATTGGTGTGCTTGTTCCTGAAGCGGACAATTTCTCCTGCTCCCAGCATTTCTTAGATGTCTGCAGTTCTTTGTACAGGTCAACGCCTCCTGCACCCCACCACATCCACCGAGACGACTTTAGCATGTCTATTGCCCTTGTCCTTGTCCAGTTCATGTTTAGGCAGTCATGCTGGTGAGACTTCACTGCTGTAGCTTCTAACATTCCTAGAAGTCTCAAACTCAAGGAAAACTCGCTGTTTCTCTGGTTCTTACTATAGAACTATCATTGTTGCTATTTATTTGGTTATTCTATCAGAGGTTTGCAGTAAAAGAAACGAAATCTCAGTTCTTAAGGACTAGATAAAAATGGAAAGGGTATTAAAATAGTTGAAATAAGAAACAGTATCCATCATGGAGTCTCTTAGAGGTGAGGCAGGGCTTATATCTTATGCATATTGAGGCTGATTTTTTTCAGATGAATCCACCACCCAATTCTGAAAACATAGGTGCTTAGTGGTGTATGTAGATGAGTGCCATTAAGAATCTGGAATAATTTCACACTCACCTAGATTAAAGTATAAAAAATAAATTTTTTTGTAGCTCAAACATTTTTCTCATGGATATGTTTATTTATAGTAAGATAGACACTTGCTATAAAATGTAATTTCTAATTCTCTCCTTTAAAATAAAGAAACTCCTTTCTAGGCCACTTATGATATCTACTAATAAATATAAAAAAACAAACTTTAGGAAAAGGAAATCACAACAGTTGGATTATATTCTATTTTTTAAAAAGTGTCAGTAATTATTAAATGAGTTATTTCTTATTCAATATCACTTTGAACTATGATATAGCTGTGTAGTTAAACAGCAAGAGTTAACAATATCATATAAACTAGAATTTGTTACACAGCATTGGTCACTTATAAGTAAGACAATTTATTTCATGGAAAATTTAACTTTTAAGTTCCAGCTAAATATAAAGCAGTATACTAAACATTTCAGGATGATAAAGCTTGTGTCTTTAAATATATTAAAATGGCGATATCTTTGTTTTGGTTTCTATTACTGTGATTAAACACCATAACCAACAGCAACTTAAGAAAAGAGTTTATTTGGATTACACATCCTTTTATTTTGTCCTTTCTTTTTCATCTTTTCTTTCTTTTCCCCTTTTCCTTTCTTCTTCCTCCTTCCTTGCTGTGAGACAATGGCCTTGTATCCTGCAAAAATTTGTCAGTTTCATTGCTTTAATAAAACGCTGATTGGCCAGTAGCCAGGGAGGAAGTATAGGCGGAGCAACAAGAGCAGGAGAATTCTGGGCAGAGGAAAGACTTAGTTTGCAGGTGTCACCCAGATACAGAGGAGGCAAGATGAAAATGCTTCACTTATAAAAGGTACCAAGCCACGTGGCTAACACAGACAAGAATTATGGGTTAATGTAGGCTGTAAGAGTTAATAAGAAGTTTCAGCTAATAGGCCAACCAGTTTATAATTAATGTAGACCTCTTTGTGTTTATTTGGGGCTAAATGGCTGTGGGATTGGGCATGATAGAAACCTCTGTCAACACTTCCTTCCTTCCTTCCTTTCTTTTTCTTTTTCTTTCTTTCTTTTTTTTGAGACAGGGTCTCTCTATATAGCCCTGAATGTACCTCAAACTCCCAGAGACCTGACTTCTACATTTTTAATATAGTCCATTCAGGGAATCCAAGATGGGAACTCAGACATGGTAGGAACCTGGAGAAAGGAACTGATCCAGAAGTCATGAAGGAATACTATTTATTGGCTTGCTCCTAATGGCTTGTTTAACCTACTTTCTTATAGAACCCCACCACCTTCCCAGGGGTAGTAATACCCACAATGTGCTGGGTCTTCCCACATCTGGCAATAATTAAGAAAACGCCTTATAACTGGGAGGGTGGTGGCACATGTCTTTAATCCTAGCATGCAGGACACAGAAGCAGGCAGATCTCTGTGAGTTCAATGTTAAATGCCTTTATAGTCTTGTTTATAGCCTGATCTAATGGAGACATTTTCTCAATTGAGGTTCTCTCTTCTTGGATCTGTTTAGATTATGTCATGTTTATATAAAATCTAGCCAGGATACAGGTAATCAACAAATACTCAAATTATGATAAATGAATGAATGAATGAATGAATGAATGAATGAATGAATGAATGAATAGGAATACAAAAGTGAACTTGTTTGTGGATGCAGAACTTAGATGTAGAAAGAAAAGCTGTTATATGGAAAAAGTCTTTATGTCTTTATAGATTAAGGTAGATTCAGGCTGATGATCAGAAAATGGTAGAAAGGTCTTGAGATAGAACACAAGGTAAGATATGATGATAGGTCAATGTTTTCAGTGGACCATACTCAAGCAAGAAGCAGCTAAGAGGGTGGGGTACAATGTGAAGTTTCAGCTGTGAAGAAGTTGCTACTCACAGGCCAGAAGTGTAGCTATTCATTTTCATTCTGGATCAATGGAGAAGTTCCAGAAAGGGACGTAATATCCACATTTCAGTCCTAATACCCACCAAGAGGGAAGGTAGTGCTGCTGATACTGCTGCTAAGATTACTCCAAGCCCTTTAGAGAAATTTTATGCTTCTTCGAGATCAACTTAGGGCTGTCATTCTCATTGGAGTCATAAGAGAAATTTGTAAAAGGAACTTAGATGTATTGAGCAGACCACCAGAGAAAAATGGGTAAGTGGGCATTTGTAAAGTATCCAATTTAATCCAAATGATTAGAAAAATTAAGAGCATTGTCAGAAGTTAATGACAAGTGTTTATGGCATTGTCAAGCAGGTTTGGAAATGAAGATCGCTAATGTTCTCAGACATTGCAAGGTGACACATACAGGTTAGAAGGGTTGTCATTGCTGTGCATGTCCTGCCTATGTTATGCATCATTTCCACTTATGTTCCCGAGTTTAAATAGCTGAGCTATCTGATCACATGATGCTGCTCATTGCAATACTTTTTAAGGGTTCTTCATTTTCTCTAAGTTAAAACATGAAAAATTTCCCTTGAGTCTGTTTTTATAGATTTTTTATACATGACATACTTCCAGAATTAAAATAAGCTCATCTGATTCATGTTAAAATAAAAATGTTCAGGATAGCATTGGATAGAAAATAATGAATGAAGATATTCCCTTGTAAAGAATTTAGAAGAAAGTACAAAAACCTAAGTTAATCCTTAGTAAATTTCAACATTAATTCATTTTATGGCAAAAAACCATATGATCTGCATCAGGGTTGTTTGTAGGAAAAATATATAATTGGATATTTAAGCAAAATATATAGCAAAGATTTGTAAGATAATTGTAAATTTGTATAACTGAGAAGTTATCTTGTTAAATAAAGCATGGTTGTCAATGGACAGAGCCAACCTTATACTTATTTTATCTGTGGTCTTAAAAAAATACTCATTTCATCTTTATATGGTGACAGCCATAATTTAATCAAATAGAAGAAAATACAAAACTCTTTCAAGTAAATGTCAAACCATATTTAAAGATGCTATTTAATCTGTTGCCAGAGTATTTAAAAGTTCATTATTCTGACACCTAAAGTGTTCTGGCAGAAATTAAAAATTTAACAGCTTTTCTCCAATAATTTCTTGACAGAATATAACATTGCACAAATAATCAAACTTTGCCAAATATCTTTGTGGAAACAGCAAGTATATTTAAATAATGTTCCTACTTACACAGTTATTCAAATATAAAATGACTTTTAGGAGTCTTTGGGGATCTAATTGAGTAATGAACAGAAATGCCATTGTAGAACCTCTATACAATAGCGAAATTGTACTTATTAAAAAGACATCACCACCTATGTCATTGCTATTTTATTTTAGCTGTAGTTTTCAGTGTTTATGTCTGTTGTCTTCACTGGGTATACTGTCACATTATATATCACCACAGACAGTGTAATTCTTCACTGTCTACTAATGAAGAGAAATGGTTTTAGGATCATCCAGGAAATGTTTAAGGGGAATACACTTTATCTTTCTAGGTAGACATGGGCTGGGTGTATGTTGTAGACTCCTTTAGTGTTCTCTGAACTCTATTTTGTGTGATATGTTCTTGCTAGCACATTAGAGAAGATGAACTTGAAACATTTTTAAATATTTAAAAATTGAGAATTCAAATATGTCAACAGAGGACATAGCTATTTCAATGTAGTTGTTCAGCTGAGTTGACATGACAAGTTAAGTGTTGCTTAACTGGAAGGATAGAAGGAGAAATTTGATGCTCTTCTTTGTTTGTGCAATTAAGCAGTTCCCAAAAGCTACCTCTCTCAAACCAAGTTATCTGTCTATACAATCAGTTCTCGATCTCTTTCTCCCTCCCTCTCTCTTTCTCTCTCTCTCTTTATTTTTCTACTACAAATAAAAATAATAATGGTTCCCTACCTGTTTAGGGCACATACTTAACACATTTGGCAACTCTTTCCACCCACACACAATACACACACACACAGAGTGAGAGAGACAGAGAGAGAGAGAAGGAAAGAGAGCACACAAGTGCTGCTTCTTTGGTGCCTGCTTTGGTCCTTAAGCAAGGATTTCCTCAAAATTATCCAGGATTGATGTACATGTGAACTCACATGGACTGTGGCAGCGTGCACAGGACCTACATATCCAAGCAAGGTGGGTCTGAGGCAAAAGTGGAGATGGGGTTCCCACCCTAAAACAAGAAGTTATCTACAATTAAGTAAATATACAATTGATACCATCTGTCAAGGGGAAAATTGGTTTTCTCCCAAAGTTTCACTGAGTGCATCTACCACAATCCAGGGCAGACCCCATGCTCAGGAGTAGTTGCTCAACACAAAATGAGTTCCATGTTTGTTTTATGTGTGTGTTTTCTGTTTCATTCTATTTTGTCATGAGACTTTTTTCTGCCTTATTCCTTTTTGCTTGTGTTCTTTGATGTTTGTTTTTGGGGTTGTTTTTGTTTTTATTTTGAGAGAGGAATTGATCATAAAGTTGGAAATGTAGAGAGGATCTGCATGTGGTTGGGTGAGAGGAAAACATGATAGAAATACTTTGTATGATTTTTTTCTTTTTTGAGACAGGCTTTCTCTTTGTAGCCACGACTGTCCTGGAATTCACTCTGTAGATGAGGCTGTCCTCAGACTCAGAGATCCACCCACCTCTGCCAGCCCCATGCTAGGGTTAAAGATGTGCATAAACACCACCCAGCTGTATGAAAACATTTTAACTAAAAAATACATTTAAAAAATTATTCAGTTTTGTACTGTTAAGTCTTGGTGCCTCTCTGTATGTCTGTCTGTTTCTTTCTGTGTTATCTCTGTCTCCGTCTCTCTCAGTTTCACTCTCTCTCTGTCTCTCTGTCTCTCTCTGTCTCTCTCTCTGTCTCTCTCTCTGTCTCTCTCTCTCTCTCTCTTTGTGTGTGTGGTTTCCTACATGAATTGTTCCCAGCAGATTTGATTTCTTAGTGAAACTTTTCATATAGCATTCCTTCTACTCTTATCAAAAGAGGCTGTTAAGTTTGGCTTGATTTCTATATTCTTTGTTCCTTTTTATGTGCGAGTTCTTGGATTGGAATACTGAATCTCAGATAGCTTCTACTAGATAATTTATTTCTATTTTTCACCTCAAATTTTATTCAAAACCACTAATTAATCAGCTCTCACACTTAGGTTTTTCACTTGAATTCTCTGTAGAATTCAATTGTGTTTTGCTAACCAAATGTTTTTCTGGAAGAGATGTTTCTTGTTCCCTACTTTTGAATTGTATAAACCAAATTTTATCTGGTAACAGCTTTGTAATTTTTATACTTAGCATAACTGTCAAGACTCTCAGGGGATAATTGTTTGTAATAGGTTTTTCTCACTCCACATTTGAAAGCATGATGCTCTGGTGCAAAAGGTCAAGAAAAAATAGAGAGCAAGAGAAGTCTGGGATCTAGTTACTCCCCCCACCTTTCCTGAATGAGCTTGTCTCCCGAGCTTCACTTTCTCCAGCTACAAAGTGAGTTTACTGATATCTCTCCAGTTACCTCTCTAACTATGGATGAAGATCAGCGAATCACACGTTTCTCAGCATGTTTGAAAACATTATATTATGGAAGTGTTATTGGCAACACTCTCCATTCTGCATGTTCATCTGTGGATGACGTGAGCCTGATTTACATTTTTTGGGATACAAAATAATGATAATAATATTAATAATAAAAATATTAATAATAAAACAACAATTTTAAGCTAATATATACAACGATAGGCTTAATGATGACATTTTCATATACTTGTGTGATTAAACATAGTTCTCAGTTGGTCACTTCTTCTCTTCCCTCTCTTTCATATGTTCCCAAATTTGTGACTGGCTCTCTTCCTTCTTCTAGATAGTCTTTTGCTCTGCCTTCACATCACATAGATTCTGTTATCTTTTCCTCCCCACCCTCAAGATTTCTTTTTCCCATTTAAATATTTCTTTGGTATTTCATCACACACACACACACACAGTGAGTGAGAGAGAAAGAAAGAGAGAGAGAGTGAGGGAGGGAGGGAGAGAGAGAGAGAGAGAGAGAAAGGGGGGCTCAATGACAATTTACAGTCTATCTAGGGGAATGACTTGCAGATTTAAGTGTTGAACAAGCAATTCAACTCTGATGAAAATGGTGTAGAATTCACTATGATATAAAGCTAGCTAGATCTTATAGATCATGCAAATCAACCGATCATAGATAAAGGTGATCATGCTCTATAGCTGGGAAAATGATTTTCATTGTAAGATACTAACTGGTAACTGTGGCAGTCACATATTCAGTTAACATTTTTATGCTCCCTACTCTCTAAAACAATGCACTCACGTCCTTGAAATGACTTCATGGTGAAAGGAACTCTGGGTGTTCACATGATTTACTTTATACAGTGGAATGTAGCAGTGTTGGCAGAAGCCTGGAATTATAAGGGATTTGGAGTTTTCGTGTGCTCAGAATGCCCCTATAATGTTCACAGCCCAAGAATTGCTAATGTGCATTGTCTGTGAAGCTCAGAAACAGCACAAAAAAATATTCCTGATATCTAGAGGCACACTTGAGGTGTATGTCAATGAGATCACTTTGTGTGCCTATGTGTAATTGTGAGGCCATAGAGTTAGCCGTGGGTGTAATTTGCCAGGCTCCATCTACCTTTGTGTTGAGACAGGGTCTCTCACAGTCATGGAGCTTGCCAAGTGGACTACATAAAGTGGCCAGACAGGAATCTTCCTGTCTCTGCTCCCAGAGTTCTGGGATTATAATGTGTGCCACCATTTCTGACACTTTAGTTTTTTGGGTTGGGGGTAGTTTCTGGTTTAGGAGGCTCATACATAGATCTTTATGTTTGCAAATCAAATACACACTACTGAGGATCTCCTAAACCCTTCAAATGATTCTATTGTTTTTACCTCAAAACATTGTTTCATTCATACTGAGTTCTAAATATTTTAATATCATTTTTCCGGAATAATATAAGATACATACTGAAGATAATACTATTTCTTGTAAAGTAATACTATAAAATAAAGCCATGTTTGAGTTATGTCTATTAATCACCTAACACTGTGATACAAGTCAAGATTTATTTTTATAATTTATATATGCTTTTAAAATTATTACCCCAATACAAAATATCAAGAATAATAAAAACAGCAACAACAGAATCAGAATCATCTATATACTTTTAGAAGTAAAAATTCTTGAAAGACTTTACAAACTTACCGAGAACAGATGCTCAGTAGATAGACCTAATAATTTGATTTTATTAAGGGTTCAGGTTCATGCTAATTCATGCTACCTTTTGAAAAACACTGTATTATACAATCATTAATCCAAAAATATCAGCTTCTCTTCCAGTAAAAAATAATGATCAAAATGTACCTTATTCCCTTTATCTCATAAATTCCTGATATAACTGATCTAAAATTTCCAGTAATTTACACTTCTCCATCTCATTATATTGTTTCATTTACCATGTGTGGTGATATTTTATTTGTGTTCTAACAAATAAAGCTTTCCTGAATATCAGAGAGCAGAGCTAGCCACTAGTTAACCATAGAGGTCTGGAGNAGGTCTGTACAGACAAACAGGAAGTGGTATGGCAGGGTCGGAGAGAGGAATATAAGTCAGGAGGAGACAGGAGTTCAGCCTTGTTTTGGCTGAGGAGTTAGGAAGGTAAGAGTTGGCAGTGACTTCCTCCTTTGGCTCTCTGATCTTTCAGCATTTACCCAATATTTGGCTCTTGGTTTTTATTATTAAGACCAATTAGAACTTATGCAACAATATTGTGATCAGTTTTCTTCTTTCATGGAAAACTAATGGCTACCTGTATCCCTCTCAATTGTGAAAAAGATTGCTGTTTTTGCTTTCTAAGACCGTATTCACTAAAGCCTCTATGTACTCTGGTCTTCGTTTATCCTTTTCACTTTCCTCCAACTTTCAAATGTGTAAGATGGGGGAAATAGTCAAGCCCAAGAACTTTATAGCTATCATGAATCCCACACTCTAATATCCTGTCATGAACTAAAATTTCCTTGTAATTGACTGCCTACTACTTTCTGGAAATTGTGGAAGAATCTCTACTGAGGCTTCTGATTATTCTTTTGGCCTTACTTACTTTGCACTAGGCTAATCTTTTTAAAGATAAAGCAGTTTTATCTACTTGAAATACTAATCAAAAGAAAACAATCCAATAAAAAATGGAGTACAGACTTAAACAGAGAACTCTCAACAGAGGAATCTAAAATGGCTGAAAGACACGTAAGAAAATGTTCAATAGCCTTAGTCATCAGAGAAATGCAAATCAAAACAACTCTGAGATACCTGTAGGAATGGCCAAGATCAAAAGCACTGATGACAACTTATGCTGGAGAGACGGTGGGGAAAGGGAACACTCCTGCATTGCTGATAGGAGTGCAAGCTGGTACAGCCCCTTTGTATATCAATCAGTATGGGGATTTCTCAGAAAATTAGGAAACAACCTTCTTCAAGACCCAGCAAAACCACTTTTGGGTACATATCCAAAGGATGCTCAATCGTGACACAAGGACATGTGTTCAACTATGTTCTTAGCAGCATTGTTTGTCATAGCCAGAACCTTGAAACAACCTAAATGCCCCATTGACTGAAGAATGGAAAAGGAAAATGTGGTACATTTACATAATGGAGTAATACACAGCAGAAAAAATAATGACATCTTGAAATTTGTAGGTAAATGTATGGAGCTAGAAAACATCATATTGAGTGAGGTAACCCAGACCCAGAAAGACAAATACCACATGTACTTACTCGTAAGTTGTTTTCCAATATAAAGCAAAGAAAACCAGCCCACAAATTCCAATCCCTGAGAACCAGGACAACAATGAGGACCTTAAGAGAGACATACATGGATCTAATCTACATGGGAAGTAGAAAAAGACAAGAAAGATCTCCTGAGTAAATTGGGAGCATAGGGACCACAGGAGAGGGTTGAAGGGGAGGGGAGAGGTGGGATAAGGAGCTTAAGTTTTGTTGGAGAGATAGTACTTGATATGATATGATCAGGAAGTTACATCCCTTTTCCTCATCCTCAACACTGGAAACTAAAAGTAATAAATTGACACTTCCACAATAAACACTTCAAAAAATATACTGGACAAAGTGAGACACTTAAATGTTAATAGACCTGTTGCATAGCTTAGAAGTTCACAAACTTAGCAAGATCATGTAGAAGGGAAATAAAATAGGTACACATCCAATGGGAAGGTAGTACATTCATTTGCCTGAGCTAAAAGACTTAAGCATAAAAATACTGAAATGTAAGTTGCCACAGATATGACACCACTAAATGTTCAGGGCCTTACATGCTGAGCTAAAAATGTTGGGTCTGATTATAAGAAACCATTCATTTAAACGATTTTGTTCTGAAACTTCTTGAAACTATAGAACAAAGATGATATATAAGCTATGCGTATTAATATTCTAGATCACATGATATTAAAACTAAGTTGCATACACGATTCTTATCAAGGTTGGTTTTCTTAAAATTTTTAATACAGATACATGGTCATTGAGCTTTTAAAGGAGTCTCATATCTTATCACTAAGTTTCTTGGCTGATGATAGGCATTTCTGGATATACTATATCTATTTCTCTAAAATAATAAAAATATCTAATTTCTGTACTCAGGATATGATGAAGCATGCATTTAGACAGTAAAACTTTCCAGCAGGCTTTGGTAGTTCAGCCGTTTTCTTCTTACAGAGTCTTGCTGAAGCAATACAGTGAGAAAAGCTGTTATTGAAGATCCAGTGGCCGATGAGAGATTGGATGCTAATAAACCATGCAAGACAGAGTTCACATGAAAGAGCGCAGCCTCACAGTGCTGCTGCAGAAGGAAAGAAGAGACTCATTAGCAATTCAGAAGACCTTCCTATTGTACAAATTTTTATATGTAGGTTAATTGCCTGACAAGGTTTCCTTTGGAATCAAAGTTAAAGTGTGCAAGATCGGTGGCAGGTGGCATACAATGAAATGTCATTATCTAGACTACCTGAAACTCTGCAGAAAGCTTTCATGCTGATATTATTCTAAGCGCATCTCTAAGAGGTCTGCAGTTAATTAATTAATATTATTATTATAATTCCAATCTTAAAATAATAACCAAATCATTTGTTTTCTTTTCTATTCAAATCTAGTAACAGGAAACACATGATTAAAAGTTAAATAAAATAAGAGCACCGCAGGCTCTGCTTCGCTCTGACTCTAAGGGTGGGGCATTATGCACATGTGATAGCTGCACCCTCTTGCTCTTTCAGCTCTTTTCCTTAGAAGCTAGGAAGAGGTCACATCGTTCCCTTTCTTTTCATTCCAGAAAGTGATATCTTTTACTCACTATTAACCTACAGCAAGTCTCAATCAAAAATTGTGAGCAGCAGGTTTTATGTCCTTTTCAAATTTTCCCTTTCTTTGCTAAGTTTCATGAGTAAGATGAAAGGGGAGGCCAGCAAACTTCCCTTTAACCAGATGGATTTAGTTATGTGATTCATAATGATCCAATTTTTTAAAGGAGTAGAAGATCCTCATGTAATAGTTTGATCCCATTGCACTATTTATATAGTTAGTTGCTTATTATAAGAATTAACTATTGGTTTAATTTAGAGATAGCTTTACTTTTGTTGATAACAGATGGATGAATATATTACATATGCAGCACATAAAAATCTTATCTATTTATAAACAAGCTATTGATAGTAATAAAGCGATATTACCAGTAAAATAATGGTATATTATCTTCAATGTTAACAGCATTCTACCAGTACAAACATGTTCATATTTTGCTCTCTAATGCCAAGACTATATGACAAATGTATAGTTTGAATGTATTATTCCTCAGTTGTTTCGTTCTGTTCTTCTGCACCTTAAAACATTACTCATTTATTCTTTATCAGAGGAGAAAATACCATGATAATAATTGGTTCCACAAATTTGATATCTTAAAATACAAAGAACAATTATCACTTTAATATGTGTGTACATAAACAAATATGATTAAGTATGAAACTATACTAATAACCATTCATATGATAGGTGTCTATAACAAGAAATAAATGGCACTCAAAGAAAACTGGAACACTAGGGAATGTTAAGAAAGAAATTCCATAAGCCTAAAATCCCCTGAAAAGTCTCTCAGGGCTAAGGAGGATTTGAAATACCATAAAAGGAAGTGAACAGAGGTTTACTGCTAATCAATAAAGTAGACTATGATTGCGAATGCTTCTGATTAATACTTACTTGCTAAAGCCTTTATTTTTCTTTTGGTTCATAAATCGTACATTATACCTCAGATTTTGTACTGATCTAATGTTCTTGTTTTGAGGCTCTATAAATTATACACACACAGATAGTTTTACAGTCATGTTCATAATTACATAACCATAATACCAGATATTGGTCAAACTAAAAGTGAAATATCTAGAATATTCTCCTTCAAGTTGAGACTACATGAAGCTCATCATGCTATAATTCTTCTCATACATGGAGTCATGCATGGGGTTCTCTTTTTGTTTACTTGGAAACCTGAAAAAGAAATTTCCATGTGAAATTTCTCTCATAAATTGAATTATTCTGTTAACAGTGAAATAATTACAGAAATCTTGTTCTGAAAATTGAAGTCAGTCACTCTGAATGGATGACTCACTTCCCTCTAGATTCATGTTCAAAATAATCTGTACCAACTCTAAGCAAGTGCAATTTTAATTCCTTAGGACTTCAGTATTTATACTTTTTTTATAAATTGAGCATCTGAATTTAAAAAATGAAATCCAAGATGTAAATTATCGGCGTTAGATTGTTTTTTTGTGTGCCTGACTCTGTCTAAATCCCATGATTTCTGATATGCAACTGTTATCACACATGTTAGTTTAGGACTACGAATTCAAGACGTTTATGAGCAAGACGCCTGGAGCTGATGAGCACATGGGTCCGAATGTCGACAAAGAAGCACTCTTTCTAAGCAGGATGGTTTTCATAGCCTGGTACCATCACCGTAACATTAGATGGCTGCACAAAATGCCTCCTGGCCTTGAGGGTTATCTTTCCACAAGACCATAATCCTAAAGGCGACACAAAGCTTACTGGATAAAAATGTGGAACCTGAGACACATGTGATCATCAGTTGTGACCTTGTAAATTCCTGCTAACCCCTGTGGCGGTGGAAGACTAGACTTCTGCAAAAGAAAAAAAATGTGTTTAATGTTTGTGAATCAGTATCTGGTTAAACATGAAATAAAAAAAATGTCTTATCTAGAAGACTCCTCTCTTCAAACTAACATATGATGAAAATATACGTGGGAAGTAAAGGAAAGTTTGTTGCAGAAGATGTTGACAAACACAGATCTTCAATTTCCCTAATAGATCACTGAGCAGAAATTCCCCACCACTTCAGTATTGTTTGTGTCCTACATATTTAGTTATTCTCTGATAGAAAGACACAGGTAATCATTGACTTCAGTATGAATGTGTTGGTTTTGAATTAGAAGTTTTGAAGAGAAGTTGATTTTTCTTTTGAAGTTATGGATAGAGAGCTCATTTTTTATATTAATTAATCTATATATAATGAAGAAAATTTTCCCATGAAATTATTGGGGTGCTGCAATTTTTTTTAACATGAGCTATCTGAGCTTATCTTGTAGAAACCAAGACCATGTTATAATGTGTGATTTAAGTTTTAAAATACATAAACTAATTACTGTGAAATTAGATTGATTTCCAGATATTTGATCCTTACATACTCATTTTGTTATTGAATTAGCCTGATTCCAACTTAAATACGATGAAATTCAATGAGGTAAGCAAGGAGGGTAGAGAAATTAGAGGGATCAAATTTATCCTGGCTACAGCCATCTTCTTCAGAATAGTCATTTTTTCCTTTTGGTGTTTGCAACAAAACTTTCAAGCCTTTTCATAAAAAGTCATTCAGATAAAAAAAACTGTCACTTGACATTTGTGTTTTATATATTAATGGTTTTTGGTGAAGTACTGTATATTCTAGTTAGCGGTGGTGATTTTCTGTCTAGTTCTCCCTACATCTGTTACTCTTGCTTTGTGTAAGGGCTCCTGACCATTGCCTGAGGCAGCATTCTGTATTCCCTCATAAACCGTGCTTTGCATAATCTTTGCATAACCTGTCTACCATTTTGCTTTCTAGGCATATTCTTTTTTGATTATCTGTTATTATCCACCATGATACTTTCCAAATTCAGAAAGGAAAACAGTACACACAGACATTCTATTAATGCTGAGGACAGGAAGAGGCTCAGCAGCTTTGAAGTTAGAAGGAATTTTCTGTCAAGAAATACAGACAAGACAAGCCATAATGTGTACTATATTTTCAATCTGACTTGTGTTCGCTTTCAGTCTAGGTGCCAGTTTTGCAGCAAGAAAGTTGCAGGAGAGATGTTTGTTTCTCTCTTGCGCTTTGTCTAAGTCATACAAGAAGGTACACACATGAATGAGTGAAAAGTTGCAGGGAAAAGTGTAACTGGGAGATGAGATGTGCTTAATGCAACTAGATGCAAGATAGTCCAAAAGGAGAATGATGTTTCTTCATGAAAGGTGAAAGGATTATAGTCTTGAACCATGTAACCTTGAATCTAGACAAAGAACTAAAGCTTAATTATCCAGCACACTGGGGTGAATTGTGGTGTGGAAGACAAAGCAACAAACACATTCTTCATTTGAATCTCCCAAAGCTGAGAAAAACTAACCTTCATTCTTATGTATTATACATATCAACACCACAGCTTTCAGATGGTCACACGACAGAATAGTCACTTGTCTTGTATAAGAAGGCTGGAGTCATACTTTTGCAACAGTGAGGAAGTTTCAAGGCACAGCCACTTCCATCCCTGTGCCTTGAACAATTAGTGAATTATTATAGTTTTGATGTACTCAAAGAAGGAAATTTTGGATTATCATCCTAAAAACTAAACCCTACATCATAAAGTGATTAAGTTCATAAAAGATTCCATAGAAGGTGATAACCTGACAATAATGCAGATAATTCAGGAGGAAATGGGCTAGAAAATGGAGTAGACACAAAAGTGCCATCACTGCAGTTACCAGCAGACTCTCAGCTGCATATTTGAGTTAAAATGGCTGTTTCATCAACATGGCTGTCCAAACCTATGCAGAACAAGGACAACAACAATACCATTACCTAAGTGGATTGAGGAAAGTCCATGGGGCATCATGCTACACAGAAAACTATAGACAACAAAGGAATTATGAGAGCAAATAACCTTCAGATAAGAGTACAACAGTTGGTTATCCAATACCAAATGGTCTGTCGGGAAAACACACCTACGATTAACATTACAGACACTGAGCAGGTTATATTTAGGAGTATAACAAAATGCAGTGACATTTCATTTGTGATCTAACTAATAAAGCTTGCTGAAGATCAGAGTTCAGAGCTAAGCTACTAGTCAGTTGTAGAGGTCAGGCAGTGGTGCCACACACCTTCAATCCCAGCACTATGAAAGTAGAGGCAGGATGGGATATGCCTGGGCAGAGAGGAATATAAGGCAGGAGGATACAGGAGCTCAGTGCATTCAGTAGAGAATTCATGGAGACAGGTTTTTCCCCCCTTGATTCTGAGGATTTCATGGAGATAAGAACTAGTAGCTGCTCTGCTTCCCTGATCTTTCACCCCCCCCGCCCCCAAATATCTGACTCTGGGTTTTTATTATTAAGACCAATTAGGTTTGTGCTACATAAGTATGTATATATGCATATATGCATACAACAACCTCTGATGAAAAAAGAGTCATGAATTTAGAAGAGAATTTAAAATTTAAATTTAATGTGGGTTTATAGAAGGGTTTGGAATTAGCAAAGGTATAATAATGTAATTATATTATAATCCCCAAACTAATATAAATAATTTAAAAATGGTTATCTATGAAATAAAGTACATCCAAGTTTACCTAAATAAAGTTTGGAAATATTATTAAATAAAATTTCATTATTGTTAACAAGATCCTTTTAAATGTCTTACTTCATTTTAACCATGTTACTTTCAATTATATTACCAGGACAATGATATGTTTAAAAATTTAAAAATTAGTGGGAAATAAACAAAAAGAAATGCTCAAAAATATTTACAGAACTGGCTTTTTGAAAGTAGCTATAGTAGACACTAGTATCAAAAGAAGTTATTTTAGACTCATTTAGAAAATAGAAGGTCTTTGTGGAATTGTAGTAAAATAAGCAAATATTCTGACTTTCATCTTATCAATGTTATTCTAGTCACATGTCCAATATATATTTTACTGCAGTAGCTTTAAGAGGCACTGCCAAAAGGATTAAGCCATTGGATAGTCTCAGAGCTCCTTGAAAGCAGGGGCTATCTCCCAACAAATGTAAATACAGCAATCCCCACAGTGCTATGAACACTATGCATTATGGACTCTTTGGAAGAGTCTGAAATGTATTTGTTAAACAGGATGGACCTCTGAGACATTTATCTTTTGATACTGCACTTCAAGACCATTTTCCACGTCAAGTTTTGATTTACTAATCTTTCATACTGAAATTATGATTCTCCTTTCTCTTCCTGGAAAAAATAATACTGCCATTACTTTTGTACTCTCGTTTATGACTTTGTGTGATACATACTTAAGTAAACTTCTTTGTAGTATAATTTCTTTGAAAGAACTCAGCCACCTAACATGAAGTTTATATGTTTATGTATTAAGGAGAGATAACTAAAGGGCCCATGGAATCTCGAGCATGGCCATTGCCTTCCCTGCCACCTCCTTATATCAGATACTTTGGAGAGGATTGGGAGGGGCAGCTGAATACGGAGATACCTTTGCTGGAATACCTTAGAGAGCAAAAAGACAATCTTCCAACACCATGACCTAGAAATACTTAAACAAAAATAGGGCCATGAATGACAATGAACACAGAAGACTCCTTGAAAAGCTTGTTTTGATAAATATAAAATCCCCATAAGGGATTTTATGAGATAGGTACAAAGAACTTCATGATACACTTAATTAAATTCTGTCCACACATTCAGGTAAAAATAATAGAAAATACAATTCAGATTTTTAAATTGCTAGTATATTTCACATTTTAAGCATTTAATGTGACAGGGCTGGCTGTCTAGGAAGATTTCTTTGAGGAAAGGACTTTGAAGGAGATACTGAGACCTAGATTTGTGAAGGAAACCCTTCATTTTACGGCATTTTTATAGAAAAGCATTTTGGACAGAGGGAACCATAGCATAAGCAACCTGAGTTGGAGATAAGCTTGCTACTCACAAGGGCAGTATTTTACTACTCTGCGAATGAAGCAGGTGACAAGATTTAAAAGATTCTTGAAGATAGAAAATTTTGGATTGTCCACACAAGATATTATATATATTATGTGGGGCAGTGATCTAATTATATTTTTTAGATGTGTGTGTTTGTTTATATGAATGATTTGGGGATAAAAAATTAAAAATGTCTATTTGATATAATTTAAAGAATCAACAAGTGTCAACTAAAAAATTCTTAAACTATTTATTGTTTTGCAGAAACCCAATGGATAAGAAGAAATTTTGAATTCTGAGTCAAGAACGATAGAGGAAACAGTAGGTTAATATGGCATTATAGAATAGTCACATATATTATTTTAGCCTTGCATTGTTTGATATGCTAATTTTATATTAAAATGAGTTAAGTCATTAATAATAACTTTGAGAAGAGAGATAGACCCAGAAACATAAAATCAGGAGTTGCTGACCTATACATGATACAAATAGGCAAGTATCTATAAGAGATTACAAGGAGATCACTAGAAGGAAGAAGACAGGGAAGAGACAGTGAGCTCCAAACTCAGGATGTTCTCCAATACTCACTCATCTGGGCAAAGTGAGGAAATATGGAGATGTGGACAAAGAGATTAACCGATAAGGTAGGTAGGAAACTGGGTTATATTTGGTGTCCTAAAAGCCAAGAAAATAACATGTTTGCCAAAAGGGACAACTGTTGAATAAAACTAAGAAGAAAAAAAATGAAATCTAAAGAAAAAGATGACTTGTTTTTAAGGACAGGAACAGTTGTGGCTCTTGAATGTATTGTCTTCAGTGGATCACTTAATGTGGCAAGGAGAATCAAATTTAGGTCAAAGTAGTAAAACTAAAAAGTATCAGTTTTGTACAAAGACAAGAGTCAAAAATGTGGTTAGAGAATTATGTTTTGATTCATTTGGTGAAGATAAGGTAAGAATAATTTGTATTACTGCTTTTCATTTTTTCTGTCAAGTAGTATAATCACAAACGCACATATGCAAACACATGACACACACATACACACACACATGCACACACACACACACACACACACACACACACNNACACACACACACACACACACACACACACACACACAAGGATGGGAGTCAGAATGATAACCAGACAGCTGCCTTATGCAGATCTGAAATCGGGCAGACATGTTTGGGTATGAGGAAGAAAGAAAGCTTTATAAACATCTCAAATGATGACTTTAATAATGATGATAATTGATGAGTTTTGAAAAGTAGCAGAATCAGAAAGAGTTTATATATTCATCCTGACATAAGGTCAACTTTAATTACAATTTGAACTTAATGTTGAATTATCTTTGAATTTTCTTTAGCAGATGGCGACTCCTAATTCAGTTGTATGCTTTTGGTCACACAGCAATCGAGCAACTGTTTCAGGCCTCCCACTCTCTGTCTCAAAAAGCACTCAACTATGTAGGTTCACCTAGGAATGAAAAGAACTGAAAACTTCAACATAGCCACCAGAGATTTTAATTTGTATAAATGCATATAGTAGTCCTCGCTTCTACATAACACGAATGGGTTGTAACAACAGAGAAAACAACTTTGGAAACTGAGCAGCACTCTATCTTTTTCAACAAAGAAAACATTAATGGCATTCAAATTATCAAATGCAAAAGTGCACTTCTATACCACGACTAAGTTGAAGGTCTGATATGATCCTTAAAATACTAAAAGCCAAAAAAAAATACTAAAAGCCATTTCACTGTTCAATTACTTTTTATAGTAACAGGGCTCGAACTTGGGGTCTTGCTCAGGGTGGACAAGTAGTTTACCACTGAAATACATGCTCACCTCTCACCCCTAATACTTGCACCTTTTAGCACTGGATTTTATCACCCATACGCTGAAAAATATTAATATGGTGTCATAGCCACCAAATGTAATTAATAATTACGTGGTGAGGATTATCATAATTGAATACAAGTGGTATCACATGGCTGTTGTCTTCAGTGCTTGGGAGGCAAAGACAAGAATATCATGAGTTTGAGAATAGTTTGGGCTACATAGAGAGACTCATTCTTCCTTTGCATGTATATATACATGGAAACACATACATATATACATGCATATACATATATGTGAAATATACACATATATAGAAATATATATATGGAAACACACAGAGATATGTGTGTATTTCTGATTATATGAAGTAGTAGAATAAAAATGCTTTTCAAAAGATAAACCAAGTATCATTTATCTCTGAACTTGCATTTACATTACTTAAACACCATAATTTTTATATCCCAAAGTGAAAGTCAGCTTCCATCTATTTTAAGAATGAGTAATTTTAGAGCAGTCAAGACATTGGACCAGAAGTCCAGATTTCTGTTGCTCCTGATTATACTTGAAGAGGAAAATATCAAAGTGAAGAGCAAGAAAGTGGCTCATTTTTATTTTATTGTCTGTGTAGGCAATCCTCTGAGAAATCCAGGGAAGCAACCACAGAATGAACATTCCACACAACTTGTCACAGGCATGCAAAGTTCTGTAACGGGCAGAGCTTATCAGTCCTTTACTGCCTTTTTGCAATCAACTACATCTTAGAGAATATTTGGGTCAAAAAGAAAAAAACAAAACAAAATAAAAACATTTTTTTCAATTAAGTGTTCTACCAGAAGAATTAAGATAGAAAACAATGACTCAGAAAGTAATAATGTAAACACATTTTATATGCTAAGTATGTTCATGGTCAGATAATTCTTTTTTTGTCCTAATATTCTCTCTGCAAAGGCTAAGTGGAGGATGTTAAAGTTACAGGGATTCAGATGAGACATGTTCATTAGCCCCCTATATCACATGAATGAGTTGTAGCAACATTGAGTTGCAACTACATTGCAGAGTGAACAGCACTCTATCTTTTGCAACACAGAACACAGTAATGGTATTCAAATTATCTAATCCTAAAGTACATGTCTATACCATGACTAAATTGAAGGTATGATGTGACACTGAAAACACGGGAAGCCATTTCACTTTCTAATTGATCTCACATGTCATTTCTCTGGAACACAGAAAAAGGACCTTTGTTGTCCACAGGCTGATAGCTTATCATCACGCAAGACAATGAACAATCTCAGCAAATATTTACCATTTTAAAAATAACATCATGGCTGGAAGAGCCATTAGAGATCACTTACCCAAGGCTGATCATTTTACAAATGAGAATATTGAGACCTTGAAAAATGAAATGACTTGTTCAAGGGCACAAATCAGGAACAGCTGTCACCACCAGGTCTGGTCTAGTCAACTAAATCTGAAATGTCTCTTCCTCTCCCTTTGAAACATAATCCACTCCTGTTCCCCAAATGCACTGTTTCTTTTTTGCTTTCCTTTCAGAGTTCACCTATGACAAATCACTCCAGCTCTTTTGTTGTTTTTTTTTGTCTAGGAATTCAAGTTGCTACCACATTGGGCCTGTTTTCCCTACTTGTTCTATATATCATTGTCACAAGTGGAATTAATATGTTTTTCCAGTGCCACTGAGGCTACCAGATACAGTATATTAGAAATTTAGGAATGCCGGCTTAGAACACGATAGCTTCTATACTTTGAAGGTTGAATGGGTATTTGGGGAAAATGAATTTTAATTATTGTCTACTATAGAGACTATAATTCTTCAATAACTCAAGCAAATAGTGGAAATTTTGAGTCAGTGTTTTAATTTTTTTGATGGATATTTTCAAGGTTGAGAAAATGCCCCACCTCACCTTCAAAACGTAAAGAGCAGTGCCAGGACCCAACCTCTGGGTTCCATCCAGGAAGCCACCAAAGAGCAGCCAGAAGGTACCTGCATGGTGTGAAGTTGGTTGGTGCTCTTGCCAGCAGTGAACAGAAAAGGAATTTTGTTCAACTTTTTTCCCCCTGAAAAACTGAAGATGAGGAATCAAAGGCTTTTCTTTTTTTATTAAGATCATGATTATACAATTTATTCGTTACATCCAAGTAATGGTAGGACCTTGCATTTTAATAAACAAGAGTTGCTTTCCAAAACTTGACCAAAGGTTTTATTAGGTATAGTTGTCTTCACATGACATTGAGTTGTGATACATGGAGCCACTCTTACAGTTCCCTGATGTTCTTTGTAGAAGGCACCTTCCCTGTCAAAGGCTTTTCTTAGCACTGTTTGAGGCTTCAGAGAAACCACATACAAAATGTGCTAAAGATAAATGCAAAGACCTGGGAAAAGTCTAAGCCACTGAGTTGTTTTTGTGACTCCCAGGTGTCAGTCAACCCCTCAGGCTCCTGTAATCTCCATGGGCTCTGGTATTCTCTCTGTCTCTGTCACTCTGTGCTAACCACTCTTGCAAAGATAGCTATTGACTCAACACCAACTCAGTGGCACATTTTCAGCTCCTGATGCACAGTGGTTTTCTTTTTAAAGATAAATTTTCCTATGCGTTGACAGTTTCATACAGGTATGCAATGAACTCCAGCTACTTTCTCTAGACACTTTCTCTCATCCCTTATCCATCTATGGCTGAAGCTCTTCTTGCTAATAGTTCCCTCTCCTACTCCATGCCTCTCGTTTCCGTGATTTCTCCTTGCCACCCTCTCTCTCTCTCTCTCTGACACATTGAGTATATCATGTTTATGTTGGTAAGCATGGTAGATTATTTGCTGGTGCATGAGAAACTTACCAGTTACTAGAGCACTGAAGAAAACAACAGTCCCTCCCTTGAAACAGTTAACCCTCAATGTCATCTCAGGGAGGGGCCTGGCATCCCTCATCCATTTATGTTTTATTGATGGGCCTAGTCATTTGCAGGTCATCATGTGTACATAACCACAGAAGCAATGAATGCATGCGGGCAATAGTCATTCCGTGTCCAGAGGATACCTTTTCACAGTACATTTTCCCACCCTCTAGCTCTTGCATTCTTTCTATCAACTTTTCTGGAATGTTCCTTTGAAATTTGGAGGGGATAATATAGACTTCCCATTTGGGCCTGAGTACTCTGTATTTGCATATTCTTGGTGCTTTGGACAACCATGAACTTCAGTTTTAACTGCTTCCCACAGCAAAAGAAGCTTCACTAATAAGGGCTAAGTATGCCTGTACTTATCAACTCCATACACATAGACAAAGGCTAAGGGTGCCTGTCCTTACCTAACTCCATACCCATAGAGAAAGGTAAAGGTTGCCTGTACTTATGTAACTCCATACACATACCTAGTTTCAAACTTCCCGGTAAATATGTTTTATCTTAATGAATAATATCAGCAAATAGGTCATTAAATGTTCCAATAAAATTTTTCCTTCATTCTCTAAAACAAGAACTGTACCCCCATCTTCATTATTCAAAAATTTAAAGGCATTTTGATTGCTTTGTATGCCATTTTTTTTTGGCTTGTTTGCTTGGGACAGTTCCCATGCACAACTGACATTTCATGCTAATTATTAAGAGATATTTTTTATTCCCAACATTTTGATACAGATAGTAAATGCTGTGACAATCATAATCATATTAGACAGTCAATGTACATGACAGGCACTATCAGTGCTGATGTTCATTTGTGCCCTCTGCAGTGAAGGCTTCCAGTTGGCTTCCTTTGCGGTTTCAGTCAATAGCACAAACATCCTAGCTATCAATGCATTTCCCATTATTGCGTTCTACATATGCCTACTAAAGTGACCTTCTTCAAAGCAAGGCTGTCATCTTCACTTCTCTTCACAATGATTTCCACTCTTAATTGCCTGCAACATTAAATCCAATAAAATCTAATACTGTATCCCAACTAGTGTCCATATCTATGTCACTTTCATATGCAAAAAGGATCATACACTAGAAAAATGAATTTATACTAGAGAATAATTCAAAATATAGTTGTGAATATATGTCTTTTAATATTACCACTAATAGAATAAATGGTGACAGAGTTGTAAACTAGTATGTTAACCACTAAAGTGGGTACAAAATACATTCCCTACTGAATTTAAAATGCAATGCTACAAACATGTTTGACATTGCCACATAACCTGGGTGATTTTTGTCATCATCACTTTGCTGTTCTCTATCCATTTGCTATTGACAGAAATGTTAGCAAGAGTGAGACAATGAGTTTCTCAGCTCTGATCTAAACAAGAAAAGACAGAAATTTCACTACAATACCTGGTATAGTGGCACATACTTTGAGTACCAGCACTCAGAAAAACAGAGGCTGCTTTCTCTCTGTGGGCTTGACATCAGTCTAGTATACATAGCAATTTCAAGTCCAGCCACATCTAAGTAGTGAGATCCTATCTTTAAGAATTAACTTTATAAATAAAAATGTTAATAGGATTTTATTAGCAATATAAAATATGTAAGATTTTATTATCAATATAAAATTTCATACCAAAGACCTACATTTTCCAGTTTATAATAAAATTTGAAATCTTTAGAAATATTGGAAACAGAATGTAATACAAACGAGATTAAGATTTTATGGTTTACAAATTCATAGATAAGTTATATTGTTAATATTTAAAACTATCTTCAGGCATGTTTGTGTCTTATCAGAGGTACTCTTTTATATTCACTGTTATCTCTTGTGAACAATGCACTATTCTAAGCTCAGACCTCAAGCTCCAAGGGTCAACAGTACAGAAATAATGATAAGCAGAAACATAGCGCCCCTAATCACAATTCATAACCACTGTAGTGTATTGTGTGTCTAATATTCAAAAATCAATGTGAATGCATTGGTTTTCAGGTTCTCAGCTTCAGACATGTGTACCTATGCTTTTCATCTGTTTCTATTCACTTTCCAAGCACAGACTGTGCAAGAAGAATGGCTTATCAAGGACTTAGATAAATTTTCTCTAGCAAACATTAACCAGGTATTTCCACACGAATTAACATAAACTACGGAAAATACCTTGTCTGAATATTAAAATTTGTCACAAGTACCCGTTTCTTATGATTTAGTATGATAGTGAGTGGAAAATCGCAGAAGACATTTAAATAGTTTATTTGTGCTTAGAAAAAATATTATTCTTAATAAAACTCTGGAATAATTGTAAAAACAATCACTAGTGTAGATGATTTGTGGATCATATGTAACTGGAAAATATAATAGAATGTTCCTAAATTCTCCATGATATGATGCTAACAAGATGGTTCATCTTATTTCTGATACACATATTTTCTGTCTTTGGATTTTTCTAGGGAACACATTTCTCAAAGCATCACACAAAATCATTTTGGTGTCATTTTACCTGACTACAGGGGTTGTATCACAGGTTGGTCTGTCAGAGGCTAAGGATGAGAAGAACCAGAAAGCCTGGAGAGAACTGAAGGCAAATTGGGAAAATGTATGAAGTTTATGCAATCAGACAATATTGAGGAAAAAATAATTTGTCATAGCTAAAGAAATGAACAATGTTAGAGCGATGCTTTCATGAAAAATAAAGGCCACAAAGTGGAAAGAGTTTTGAGGCAAGTTGTGAAGAGAACATTGATAATTTGTGACCTAGCAGAATCAATGACTTCATCCAAAGTAGAAATTCAGATACTGTTCAATTAGCTTAGACTAAAAAAACTCCATTTATTCAAGAAAATAAAGTTTTAGTCTATCTTAAATTCAAAATAAGCAATCAAGTTATTAAGAAAAAATAAAAAACAGAAGAGAACCAAGGTCTTCGGAAACAGTAAGTTTGAGAAAGAGCACACTTGAATGATTTGATTGAATATTTAATCAAAAGAAAATATAACAAAATTGCTAGAACTAGAAAGGGACCATTTATTCTTTATAATATTTAGCTTTTGATTAATATTAGTTATCCCCATATTTATGAATGGGCTGGAACAAGACTTACAAAAAGCTTTTCTCCACTCATGTAATTTCTAAAATTTGCAGGCTTAGGATTTGTCTCACACCCCTTGCCTGACTCTTCTTTCCATATCTGAAAGGGAAAAACATTTCTGTCACACCATTCTTACTATCCTGGAAACAAACTATACTTTCCACAACCTGTCACATAATTATTACACAAATATATGTTAATAAATAAGTGAAATGGATATTACAGTCAAGTATATTTTAAATTAAAATTCTTAGACATTTATGTAATGATGACATGAGGAAACAGATGTCTGCTCCTATATGCAGAGTCTCTCTGGAAATAAGAACTTTGGTTGACAGAGAGTGACTAGATGCTTTGAGTTTGTATACATAAATTTAGGTCATCCTTGAGCATATATTTGTCATATATGTTAATTCTTATGCTTTAAATCAACAGTGGGTTCCTGTTCCATCTAGATGAAAAATGTAAACCCTTCTATTACTTACATAGCTTATCATTCTCTCAATTTTTATCTTTCCTAAGGACATGTTGAGTTCAGATGACACTTTCATGAACATGAGAAGTGCACCATTTGTGTGTGTGTGTGCATGTGTGCATGCGTGAAGTGTGCACATGCTTAGGTTGGTGCACATGTGTACAAATGTGGAGGTTATAGTTTAATATTTGGTGTCTTCCACTTTTTCTGTATATTCTGCCCTTTTGAGACAGGATCTCTCTCTGAGCCTGGAACTCATTGATGCAACTAGACTGGCTGACCACAGATACTTCAGTTTCTGTCTCTTGAACCCTGGAGTTACAGAAATCCACTGCTATATCTGATATTTCAACTTAGTGATAGGAATTGAACTCAAATCTTGGCAGTGTATTGAGACCATTTTCTGTAATCCACATTCCAAACTCCAACTTAGCACTAGGTTGGTATTCAACTATTTGCACCTACCATGCCAGAAGCTTGGAATATGTTTTCCACTTATACGAACCTAGCACATTCTCTTACTCTTTGAAAACCTGATACCTTGTTCATTGAATGATTAAGTATGTATGATTAGGGTCCATTTTGATATATGTTTACTTATGAGGACTGCCAGAATATTTTGAGCTACTTAAAAACTGAAAAATGACCCCATATCTAACACTCTATAAAATTTTTCTTTCATACATCAGGATTGTTTTTAGTAGGAAGAAAAGAAACTTCGACTTTCAGGTTGACAGAAGAGTTTTGGCTCATTTGATTGAGAATAAATAGAAAGTGTTTCACATTCTTTTTTTTAACCTGTGGACTTTTTCATTATATATGTATATATGTCATTACACTTATGTTATTGAGAAACACTCTGACATGGTCCGTAACTCTTAAATTGTGATACAGCTTTTACAGTTGCTTTCCTACCACAATTCTACACAGCACTGAACAAACCAGGACTGCTGATTGACTCACACTAGACCCTTGTGTAGCAGAGCAGACCCACAAGGGCTCAGTTTATCCGCTCACCTTGACTCTTGGTTTCCTACATAATTGCTTATTCAGAAATGTTTACTGTGTGTTAATCAGTGCTCCAAATTATGTTACCAAATGTAAATTTACTTGAAAAGATGTTAAATATGAGTTCTTCATCAGACTACTAAATTAGAAAAATATTACAACCACCTAAGGTAAATTCCAACTGTTTGTATTATTTCATCCATGCAAACCAGATGTCAAAATATTTTTCTAAGTATTTCCATGAATTTCCTGAGTAAAACTATTTTATGTATAACAACTCCCAGTTCTCTATCTCCTTTCTCAACCCTTTTTCCCACTCCAATCCTTTTATCCCTCTCTCTCTCTCTCTTTCTCTCTCTCTCTCTCTCTCTCTCACACACACACACANCTCTCTCTCTCTCTCTCTCTCTCTCACACACACACACACACACACACACACTCCAGGATAGATGTTTGAGAAGTACTAATAGCAGGGCTAGGGAAATTCCCTAGGATCACTTATTTTAAAACTCACCCCATATTTCCCAAGCTTAGTGTTTGTGACATGTTTGTCCATTTTTTCATTGAGACATTATTTACTAAAAATCACTCTCTATATTGAGCAGAGATTTAGAGTTGATTTAGAGTTGCAATATAGAATTTGCATATTCTATACATCTTAATATGAATTTGCTTCATTTAACATAAAATATATGAATTGATATTTAGGCTTCTAGGTTTTGAATAGCGAATGACGGTCATTGACATTGGTGTCCAGACACAATGTGTTATTGGATCTGCTTGTCTGCTCATAAAATTAATAGAAGATGAAAAAATCTTGAAGAATTTTGATTAATTATGTTCCCAGAATAATTTGGGAGTCTTTAATACTTTCTCACATGTGCTATGCATTTTTTAACCGAAGCACAGAACTGGCAATGGCCAGGTCACTAGATGCATGCATCAACGGCAAAAGGAAAGGACTTGGTGGTAAACACAGGTGTGATGCCAGGAAAGCCAAAATCTCTTCAACGATTTCTAGGACATAAAATGAGAATAGTTTATAAAGCAATAAAATAAAATGAATTTTTGGCAAAGATAGAACATGAAAATTTCCATTTTTTCAAAGTTTAATACTAGTATGATGAGCTCCTTAAGTGTCTTTTCAAAGTGTCTTTCACAGCAAAATAATGTTCTGCAGTGATACGAACATAACTCATATACTTATGCACACGTACACTGATACACTAGTCTATTCCTATCACATACATTTTGATTTATTTTAATTTTTACATATAACTTGACTTTAACTATGTGGTTTTATATTCCATTTGAGAGTATAATTCTTAAGATACAAACTTATTATCTTCTCAGAATTTATAATGGCATTTTAGGTTGTATGGCACGGTTAGAGAAAATAAACATAAATAGCATTAGTAGTGTTTGATTTGTGTTAGTTTTTGCAACACAGCAGAAATCGTTTATTTAATTAAAGATAGTTTTGTAAGCCTATAGTCTCTAAATCAACTCTTCCCTTTATCTAAACGTCTTAATAGATAGACATCAGTCCTCTTTCTGTATAATGTTTAAGTTACAGTCTCCAGTTGAACACTGGCCTGGGCAGGGTACCAACTGAGCAATAGATTATCAGGAGAAGTTATGTCCTTGTCAGTAAAACATACAGTATAATTAATACTTAGGTGTTTTAAAAGGAAGGTAAATGTTAATGTTGTTTCTAGTGTCAGTGTTAAGACTTATACTGCCTAAGGCTAAGTCACCAATGTTCGAACATTTTTTTTTTTTGGTTGCTAACAATTCTCCTGTGATACTGTGACACTGTTGGTTTCCTGGCCATGGTTGTTTTTTTCACAAAGGTGTTCTTATGACCTTAACCACTATGTGTTTGGGTTAAGGGGCCACCAAAATGCTGATGATAGTCACTTGCTCTCGCCCAATCCACTTTTCAATCATGCATTCTTAGGGCTCATAGACACTCCACTCCTTCCCTGTGCCGCACAAATTTGATTCTGATGACAAAACTTTTAGCAAGGTTAGACAATTCACTGCTAAAAATGTTATGACTTCTTTTCCTCATGGCAAACTAAGGGGTGAAGCAAAAGCTACACTGTATGCGAGCCTGCTTACCATTATCTCACATCAGTGAAATGGCGCTGAGCCTGATATGCAGTATAAAAGTCTTAATGGTCTGGGTGTTAACCAGACCCCAGAGAGTAAACGTGGCTACTTTGGCAGGGCTTTTGGACAAATTACAGTGGTGATAGAACCCACACCTTTCCGAGGCTTGCTATTCTCTTTCATCACAGTGTCCAAAACTAACTGAGTACTTGCACATATTTTTTTTACCACTCCTGTAGCCTAGGAACCATTTCAAATGGCTCATAATAGGGGATTTGCCAAGTATTAGAGAACAGCAAAATTAGAAATGTTTTAAAAAAATAAACTCTCCAAAAAAACATTGTGTTCCTAGGTATATATTGGTTTTATTAGATGGAAAACATCTACACATTAAAATTTTATATTTTTTAAATCAAAATTATTTGGAAAATAGTGGTCAACTAGCGTAAACTATGTAGTCCAATTCATTGGATCACAGTTGTATAAGGAAAGCAAGCTGTGGAATCGTATATAGACCGTTGTTTACTCTTCAGATAGCTGCACAAACCTGTCAGCTTAGAAGTTGGATTTTGTTATCATGAACAAGATGGTTGAAGGCATCATTTTGGAATAACTTATACATTTCTCTATAAGATAAACTATGATAAATGCCAGATTTGCTACTATGCATAAGGCTTCAGACTTTGTGGATCCCATTAAATTTTCACCTTCCCACAACACTTGTACACATTTAAAGGCTATCGGTTTTTATCAAAATAGAATCAAAGTTATTGTAAATTTTGCTGTTTGAAGCCATATGTCTGCAGAGTTTGAACCTTTAAGTATGGGTGCTTTGAGAATGGATTACCTGGGAAATTGCTTTTCTATTCGTGTGTGTGACAGCTGACTTCAGCTGTTTTCTTAAGCACCTACGGAACAGCTGAATGCTTTCTACTGGTCCTTAGACTCGAAGCTAAATGAATTGGAATGTTTGTGATCAAGGAATTTCCTCTTCCCTCATTGCTAGAGTTTAATATTGTAGACCTTTGTGGCACAGTGATTGTCTGTAACTTCTGTGCATTCTGCATATGATGCAGGTATTAACACAACTGTATCCACCACACAAAAAATGCAAAACTGGTAAGTTCTAATGTGAAGCATGGGCCATAGCTGAATAGCTGACCACTGAGTGTTTATCTATGACCTGGTGTTTGTATTCACTCTCAGACAACAATCACAGTAATATAGACAAATGGAAGGAAACAAGGTTGATTTTAGTTTCTGAGAATACATAAATTGGTTTACTGAAGGTGCTCTTATTCTGGTGTAAGTTAGGCCCAATTTTCTGAACAATGAGGTGTTGAAAATTTGGGATGTAGGAAGCAAAGGACTGTGCTGCTTGTGTTTCTAGACAGAGTTACAGAAAAGCAATTCCACAGTTTGTAATTCATATTCTTACTATGCTCATTAAAATGTTAGGTACTCTATTATTTGTGTCTGTGTGAATGTGGACACTTGTTCGGCATGGCATATGTGGGGCCAGAGGATATCTTTCTGGAGTACTTTCTCCCTTTTCACCCTTGGATCTAGGCACTGAACTAAGATCTTCAGGCTTGTGAAACAAGCCTATGTCCACTGTCATCTTGCCAGTCCATAGCAATTATAGACATTCAATGAATTGAAGAATCAAATGGAATCTTTGGTGTTTTTGTAATTATTATATTCACTTATGAGTATCAAATGGTTTAATTTTCAGGGCAATACCTTTTACCATCCATTGTTCATTTGAAATTATGGTGTTTTATTTCAATTTTGTACACTTACAAAGAAAGAATGTGTGACTGAAAAAAATCACTTCCAGAGCATCACTCTGCAAAGGACTGTGAACACAAAACATTAAATCATGCACTTGAAATTTTGCTATGAAATATTGCATGTTTTATAAGTATCATGCTATAAAGATAATCCTGCTTTTATGACCATTGGTAAAGTAATGCATGAGATCTCTATCTTTTCTTAGCTGAAGGAGGAATAGGTGATGACAGGAAGATATGCCCCTAGAAAGGAGTAGTGACAGTTATGTGCTATGTCATTTACTACTATGATTTTATTCTCAAGGAAGCTCATGCAGCTTCCCTTGTAGGGATATACCACTTCTGGGGATGCTGACTGGTAAATTTTATTATTTTCTCATCTTATTTAAGTGACTGCATTGCCTTACAGGCTTCACAGCTTTGCAGTATTTGGATTCTCTTCTTTACTCATTGGATCTCTCCACTTTATGTTTCGCCAATTCAAAAATCTGTTGGTTTCATGCAAATCTCATTATCTATTCAAAACTGCAATATTATATTTTTAATGGGTTAAAAAGGTGGTGGCTTAGTGCAGTAGGGGGAGCACTCATCCATTGCTGATGTGAGCACAAACTTACAGGTACTTCTGTGGAAAAGAGAAACTTCAGTACTGGGAATGGGTTTAATCTAATTGCGTTGTTAGTCAAAGTGGTCTCGTGGTAACCTCCCAAACTAACCAGGCTATTGCCAAGACTATATGCTGCTGTCCACAAACTGATGACAAGGTCCCATTGTTGATGTCAACACTTACACAACTCACTGAACACAATGAAGTTGAGCTGGTACCTACCTAGAGCCTTCACCCCTAATGGCTAGTGGTTTTTTTTTGCAGGCAATTACTCTGCATGCTACTGAATAAGAAACATAAACATCAACCCAGATTCAAACCCTTCTATCTGCGATGGTGTTCTTCCTCCGAGATATGCTAGGGCAATACTGGCACAAAGCCAGTGAGAGTAACTAGACCATATCTGATTTGGTTTATGATCTACCACATGAGATGGAACACAGGCCCAACACTGCTTATGTAACCAAGAACCCAAGACTTGATAGCACTGAGACCTTCCATAAAACCAAATATAAGCATTTCTTTGTTTCTAAAACAACAGCAACAAACAAAACAAAACAATAAACAAAGCAATAAAATTATTACCAATGACATTCTGCTATGCTCATAGACCAGTACTTTGCCCAGCCATCATCAGAGAAGCTTCCTCTTGCAGCAGATGGAAACAGATACCGATAGCTGGTTGAGAGAACTCAGCACAGTCAGCACCAAATAGTATTATCTTCATCAAATTCCTTCCTTAAGGGATTGGGAGAAAAGGCTGAACCTGCAGAACAGGCTGTTTAAAGACTTTAAGCACCAGAGGGGATGGAGGACGCCAAGGAGATATGTCCTTATGCCCACAGTAGGAGTGGTACATACGGACTCAAGAGAGACTGAGGCAGCATCCAGAGGGCCTGCACAGGTCTGTGCTATATGGGTCCTAGAGCTGAAAGAAGTGGACACATGCTGGAATCCCTAACCCAGGAGCTATCTACAGTTGATAACCACTTTCAAATGAAAAATTATTTTTTTTCCATCATAGTTTTACTGGGGAAACAAACTGCTCTAAAGGCCACATGCCCAGCCATAGATGGCCCACAGAAATCAAATTCAAAGCTATCTTTGGAGGCTCATCGTCAAACAATGCTGCATCAGGATATATTTTTTTATGATTACTTTATTTTATTTATTTCTCTACAGGTTTTGCATACCTGTTATGACTTCCCTTTTTTCCCTGTTTTATTTTCTAAAGATTTTTCATGTGTGTTATGGCTCCCATTTTTTGTTTTGTTTTATTTATTTTTATGGGACCATTGGATGTGTGAGCAAGTGTGTTTCACTCTACCGGTTTCTTGTGCATTATCTTGCACTCTTTTACTTCTGATTGTTTCATCCTATTTTGAGGTTTAAAGATCTAATTTTATTTTATTATTAACCCTTAGATGCCTGTCAGTTTTTTGATAAGAGACAGAATGGGTGTGGTGGATCTGAATGGGAGTGGAGGTGGAGAACTGGAAGGAGTAGAAAGTGGAGAAACTGTATTCAAAATATACTGATGAACAATTATGTTCAATAAAAGAACAAAATGGGGGCCTGAGAAAAGACTTATTTCCTTGTAACTTTACTGTAGATTGATTAAGTGATCCATGTGATTCAACCACTGAACATACTATGTTTTTTTTAAAGATATTTCTAAAAGTCATGAAATGTGCATGGCTAAAAAATTAAGTAGAACAAACAAAAAAGAGTTAAACAATTACTTGTTTTCATAAAAGATAAAAATTTCCAAATGCCCCAAGTTTTAACACTTGGCCATAGAAAGATAAGCAATGAGCTATTTCAGAGTACTGAGCTTTGTGGCTATCAGTACACATTTTCGTTAATAAAGAGGAAACGGATATTAATACTACATAAATTTTATAAAGCTTTGGAAATTGTATCGTAGAGGATGTTGGAACATTTCTGAAAAATCCTCTCTGAGTTTGTGTAATATTCAGAACAATTCTCTCTTCCTTTATTTTATGTTTCATAGAAGAATGGAAGCAGGTGGCTAAAGATAGCCATAAAAAAGTTCATTTGAGAACTTGGGGTGAGATGTCTAAAATAAACCATTAAAAGAAGAAATGTATTATATATATCATAGAGTATTATTTTTTTCCAAGAGAATAGATTTGGTATCTTAAGGGCAAAGATACAATGGTGTGTGTGTGTGTGTCTCTCCGTGTGTCTGTGTGTCTGTGTGTGTGTGTGTGAGAGAGAGACAGAGAGAAAGACAGAGAGAAAGAGAGACAGAGAAACGTTTATGGGGTTGGGTTTTTGTATATATGTATGTGTGTGTATATATATATATATATATATATATAGTATGCATATGTGCTGTATTGTATGGCACATCCATGTGAATGTCAATGGTGTATTGAAGCTAGAGAAAATCATCAGGTGTAATTCTTTGTTACTGTCTCCCTTACTGCCTTGAGGCAGTTTCTCTCACTCTCCCTGAAGTTGACCATTCAGGCTTGACCTGCTGAGAACAAGCTGCCATGAACTGTCTACCTCTGCAAAGGCAATGCTGGGCTTACGGATCCCATTGCATGTAGATAGTAGAGGCTCAAATTCAGATCTTCATCCTGCATTAAAAAGTGGTCTAATAAAGACACACACAGACAGACACACACACACACACACACACACACACACACACACACACACATTTGGTCTTTTAATACAGGGTTTTTCTGTGTATCCCTGGCTGCCTAGAATTCACTCTGTAGACCAGATTGGCATCAGACTCACAGAAATCAACCTCCAGAGTGCTGAGGTTAAAGGCATGTGCCATCATCACGCTGCTTGTTTAAAATAGTTATATTTTTCCCTTTTCTTTTAGAATCAATTAACTGTACCAAATTGGCTTTATTATTTAATACTTGGATGTAACATAACATACTTGAATCATCTTCAATCTCCAATTGTAGTATCCTGCTCTCACTTTCATCGGTCTCCTTCCTCCACCTCCAAGACCTTCTGTGTGTTTCTGTAGCTCTATTGTTTTCCTTTTTCAAACTTAAGTCATCTGGTCAGTGTGTGTGTGTGTGTGTGTGTGTGTGTGTGTGTGTCCATGGACATGTACATACAAGTACCAGTGCCAGTGCCCTTGAGGACCAGAGGCAACAGAACCCTTGTAACAGGAGGGAGTTACAGGGTGCTGGGAATTGAACCCAGGTTCTCAGAAAAGCAGTATGTGCTGAGCTTCCTCTCTAGCCACAAGTTTTCAAAGTTCAGAGTAAGAGTAAAGTTAACGTTTACTATACTTAGTAAAAGGTACTTGAAATTTCTTTATCAAGGTTTCAATGCTGTGATCCATGTATATTTTTCCTCTATAAATTACTGCTGTATTTCTATAAAGTTTTACATTTTTTCAGGAAATTAATAGAAAGATGAGACAGAATCAGAAACATATTTATAATACTCTAAATGGTGTAACAGAAGAGTATGTGGGTATACACACACACGCATATATATTTGATATATATATATCTACATACTCCTATATATTCATATATATTGAAAATACGTCCTTCTCTCATACAATACATCCTGACAACAGTTTCTCCCCTCTGCTCCTCCCAACTTCCCTCCATTTTTCTTCTCTCCCATATCCACTCTATTCCATTTCCCTTCAGAAAAGAGAAGGCCTTTAATAGATATGAACCAAACAGGATATGATAAGACAAGGCAGAAGCCCTCACACCAAGACTAGATGAGGCAATCCAATAGAAGGAAAAAGGTCCCCCAACTGGGCAAAAGAGTCAGAGATACATCTGCTCCTACTGTTAGGAGTCCCACAAAAAACCCAGGTAGGCTCCATGCTCATCATTGCTTCAGTCTGTAAGAGCTCTAGTGAGTCCTATGTAGTTGATACAGTGAGCCCTGTTCTCCTGATGTCATCCATATCCTCTATCTCCTTTAATTTCTCTGCCTACTACTGCAGGGTTCCCTGTCTCTGAATGGAGGGACCTGGTGGACATCTCCAATTTTGTCTCCTTCTGCACAATGGCTGACTGTGGGTCTCTGTATCTGCTCCCATCTGCTCCCTTCTCCTCTGGGTCTTTATATTCTTCACCATCTTTCTGAGAAGGAGTGAAGAATTGGTATAAGAAAACTAGACGACCATTATCTTCCAGAAAATATACCAGAAACCTATATTTAACTACAATATAATGATACTCTATCAATCTGGACTTTGAAAAAAAAACAAACGATGCATATTTATGGCATCTAATTTGATGAAGAACACTTTGTTGGAACCTGAATTCTAAATGCTAAACCATACTAAAATCTATGCCATTTCTGTGTACTTTGTTTCATTCGGTGGTAACTTTCCTCAAGCATCCTTCTCTGCTCAGATTTTTATTTAACAAATATTACTTAGGAAATATGAGTCATTTCCCTAGTAGATGAAATGCCAGTGTCTTGTCTTGCTCTGTATAAGTTTAATTTAGATAAAAAGTCAAGTTTCTCAATTACATTAAACATTTTATAATCAAGTCATTAGGTTTTTACTATAATTTTTGCTTTTGGGAAGCATTCACTTTTAAAATAGAAAGAATTTAAAGGTAGTCATATTGTGTAAACAGAAGAAAATAGTTTGATGAATTGTGAAATTACTGCTCATCTGTTGTTATAGTTTTCTCTGAAGGGTACTTTCTGATTCTTGCTATAGTGTTGAATATATATATATATATATATATANATATAAACACCTAATATATAATAATTATATAGCTATTACTATATATTTGATGTTTACAAGGCAGGTAAACACACATATTCATAAATCTATGCGGCTCTCAGTCGTCACCAGTGAATCTTACTATTGTAGTTGACCTAGTTACTGCTGAGACTCACAGCTGGTATAAATGACTGTGATGCGTTCATTTCTGAAGGAGATACCCCCTCCCCAAGTTTCCCTGACTCAGGGACCATTGCAGGTGAGTCAACAGAAAGAGTGGGAGGTTGAGGAAGGCTGTTGTGGTCATGTGATCTGAGAGCATGAACTCACTGGGATGATAGCTACTTCACAAAACCCCACATACACCAAGAATAGGATTTGGAGACAGGATTTTCTCTTGTATTTCAGGCTGGCTTCCAACTTGAATGCAACACTACTCCAGGTTTCATGCCTGTTTTGAAGTCTTGCTTCTGTTTGAAAAATAAGCTATGTAAAATCAATTATAATTACTTGAGCTTTTAAATTTTACACTTGAACTGTTTTGTTACAATGGATATTCTTTTGGATTTCACTGTAGATTAAGAGTAGATCTAAATAAAATCATATTCAGTAAAGTTATATATTAAAAATAAACGATATGTCAATTTATGCTGTTCTTATCTTTAGCTACTTAAAGAATATATTAATATTTTCAATGGGTACTATACTAAAATAATAAAAATACCATCAGACTTAAGATAATTATCTAAGTATTTGAATATTTCAAATTTCATAAATAAAATATGATTAAACAAGAAATCTCTGACAGGTAAGATCTAGAAATTAGATTTCAGGGTAGTATGTCTATAGATAAGCATGGAATCTCTCTTAGAAGCAAGAAAATATAACTATTTCTTCAGACAATCAGATATATACTATAAGCTCTGAGTTGATATTATCCAAAAATTAGTCATTATGATTAATATTTATGTTGATATTTATCACTAATATTTTAATAGACTCTCTAATACATAGTTTGCTCTTAAGTTGAGATTCTAGCTAAATAATGTATCATAAGTTCCCTTCTTTGGATATCTATTGTTGATCATACATTTTATATCACAATCTGTGATCAGGATCTACTGTTTTGTATCTAGAGAAGTTCTCTTATTGAGGAAATTCTTCATATATTCCTCACCTTTTCTTGCCTAATCTCTTCTGTTCAGGAACATGTTTGATAGCTCAGTTGGTTCCTGGTAGTTCATTTTGAATGCAGAAGTAACAGATCCTGTTATTTCCTTTGCCATAGAGGCTACAACCACATTTTGTGGACATTTTACTTCTATGGAAATTAAATAATTTATAAACTTAAATTAAATGTCTACACTTAAAACTTGATTACATTTCTTTCCATTTCACCATTAACACTCCTAATTCTTTCCCATCATGTTTGCCTAAATATATTGTTTTCAATGTATTGGTAATTTGAAATGTTTGTCTCCTATGAGATACTTTTATGTCTGTTCAATAAGAAAGATGATTTTGAAAGTGCATTCCTCAAGGAGTTCCATTTGAAATTCCCAGAATAGATTCACCTGAGAATCTTAAATGTCACCTCAAAGCTGACAGGGCAGCTGTAGTGTGGGTCCTCTTGGAACATTTTCTCACTGAGGGGAATTTGTGTCATGGCAGAGCATTGACTTCATTTAAGTAGTGACGACAGAGTTGCATCTGAACCTGTCTACCAGGTGAACATTGCTGAGCAAGACATTTAACTTTGGGTATCAGAGTGATGGTTGATCTTCATTGTCAGGTTGACTTATTTGAAATCACCATTGTGCATGCTTGTGAGGGTGTATCCTCTCTGAATGTGGGTGCCGTTCTCCACAGGCTGGAGTTATATTGTAAAAAGGAGGGTAACAGCTAAACCCCAAATTCGTTATTTTCTGTTTCCTGTCTGCAGTCTTTGTGTGACCAGCTGCCTCATGATGCCACTACCATAGACACTTTCAAGCCTTTCCCACTTTAGTGACTGTGCCATGCTAAATCAGAAGTCAGACTAATTTCACTTGCCTTAAATTTCTAGTTGCTCAGCCTTTGGTAACTCTGGGAAGAAAAGTGAATAATGCAAGAATTTTCCCCACCTCAATCATAGGTTTCCATATCTACATGAGGTATCATGTGTTCTATAATTATCATGAAGGATTTGCCACCCTCATGAAAAAAATATGGATAAATAAGAAATACTATCAGTTCTATCAGGACTGATGTGATTTAATTTAATTTTCTGATGTAGAATAACTCTTAAGAACTCTGGCATTTGGAGACAAATGCACTCTATTATTTTCTTCTAATGCATAATAGGCATATACCTTTGACCTGAAGATGCTGAAACCATATGTGTATCCATAACACAACTGATTAGAATAAATTTTTTTTCATACATTCTGGGTAACATAAATGTATGACCTACATATCTGCCTTTATAATACAGAGGATAAAGAAGTCAAAGGGAACAGAATGAGAGGAAAATGCACAACAAGCCAATGAGGATTTGGAGCTGAGAAATTTAGATGAAAATACTGTAAGGTGGTTCTAGGATGCCTCCAGCCTGTCTTATTTACAGGCCCCATTGATCTGCCCTTCATGAATTTCACATTCAAGACAAATCAGTAGAACTGAGCATAGCATGACTAAGCACAATGAAAATAAAAGCTGTAATATCAACAATTAGCTTCCAGATTACCGAGAATCTGGAGAAACTTAATAAAAAAGGTTACTGACTATCATCCATCTTTTGAACATTCATATTCAAAAGCAGCATTCATTTCTCCACACCAGTTCTTGGATTCATTTCTATCTCTCTTTTTAAAGGTGGTTATAAAAATAGGGACTTTGGTAATGTACTTCAAAACTTAGTGAAAAGTGCTTATACAGATAGCATGTACGTGTTCACAGGCAGATGTATCTGTTCATGCATGTACATGCACACACACACACATACTCACAAGCACACACAATAGCTTATGATACCCTATGAGATATAAAAGTAGAGAAGGTATTGTGTGTTTGGACTAAATAGTGCAAGTCCACATCAAATCTAGTTCTGTTTAACACCAGAAATAGTTTTATATCTACAGCATAACCTGGTACTTTAAATAATATATAAGCACTGAGACAAACTTCACAGTGATGTAGGGTTGGGCTTGCACATTCACAAGGAAAGAATAAATAAATTAATGATCCTGATGTGTAAAAGGTTTGCTAACTAATAACAAAGACTTGATGCTTAATTATTCAAATCAAAGTTTTTATAATGCTTTCAATTTCTGTTTCCTTTCCTATCACACACCTACCAAAGTGCATAGATATGAGTTTTTATTCCATAGCTATTGTTTTGATAGTCACATAAATATTTGTAACTCCTTTGCACTTCATAGATGGGTGGGGATTATAATACAAGTCCCGAGGACCTATCAGTCAAAGTCTTCCTAAGTGCTGGAAACTGTAAGCGTTAAAAGGAAAAACAAAACTCCTTGCAATATACAGCAGAACAATATTGCCACTGTGTAGCACTTTGAAGGTGGAGCCCATTTATTCTGCATACATATTTAATGTGTAAAATTATTTTTACATCCTAAACCAACCTCTTGAAATGCCGTAGACAATTAGCTAGCCAGACCAGATGCATTCCTAAACAGAAAGAAGAAAGAAGAAAAGAAATGAACCGACAGTAGAATAATCTGGGTACTCACGGTTCTTTTCACCTCTCCACCTTGACCCAGCTTTCATTCTGCCGGAGATACCCACAGGAGAGGCGATTTCAGCCATTGAGAACAGCAGCATCACTAACAGCACAGCCATGCCAGGTAAAAATAACCTCTGTGGAGAGTCCTGTTGTAGACGAACCTGAGGGCTCTTATGGAGAATAGAAACCTGGAGCTAATCCTGTCATATCAGTCACCAGAAGTGTAAATATGCTGTTATTCTATACACTTCAAAAAATAAAACAGGTATGTCCATTTCTGCCTCTACTTGATTTGTGCAGAAATGTTTTTCAAAAAGGCCCCCAAACTAGAAGAGACGTACAGCCTCCCTCTATACATAAGCACAGATGTGAGGAGAGAGACGCTGACAGTTTTCCGTGTCTTTCTGCAGACACCAGTTTTTAACCGGCTCCTGCCATCCCTCACTTTCCCCCAAATGTTTGTCAACATCTTTCATAACATGGTTAAGAGAAAAAAAGCTGAGATTTCCGCATTTTCCCACGTACCCATTCTGTACCACTGATTATAGTACTTGATGAAACTGAGTATTTAATTTTGGCACTGCAAACACACCTCATTTCAAACAGAGGTGGTTGTTAAGAAAGGGGGGAAAAGCCCTCACTTGTGCTCAGAGCTCTATCTAACATCTTCGAGAAGGGATTAGATGTATAAATATTGGCTGCTGAGGGATGATAAAAATACCTCTGAAAAGTGGGAGTGGTAAACAACCATCCTTCATCCTCAGCCTGCTCTGTTCGATTTCTCTATTCAAAGAATAATATATAAAGACAGTCTGCCAGAAATTTCTCAGCTCTGAGAAGCAGCAAAATGTAGTGTGCATGGCTCGTTCTGGGATCATCTGCAGTGCATCACAAACACTCGTTTGCTTTGTAAATACATGTTGGTATCTTCCAACTCTCTGTTTCCTGCATAATGATTTTTATCACTTTATGAGCTGAGCAGAATTTTCATCAAATCAGATTTTTTCTGCTTTAAGATGAAGTCTATTTCCTGTGGGAAAATGGAAATGTTGCCTTGAATTATTTTTGGAACTACTCTGTAATGACATAGATGCTTGCATTCACTTTGAAACATACTTATTTACTTTTAGTAATAAATTAATTTTATGCTCCCAAAAACATGACTCCACAAAACACATGCTAATATTTAATAAGGACATGAAGCTATTTTCAGATACTTCTGCACGCATAGTAATACTCTCTAACCTGGAGGAGTTCACACAGCTGTCAAGACAGCTTTCTAAAACAAATACCTGATGACTTGCAACTTATGATTCTGTTCTGGCTCTACAGCTGAGGAAAATTAAAGATTTCTAGAAGGCAAGCAGGTAGATAGATAGGCAAAATAGGTTTGGTATAGGACAAGAGGGGAATATGGGGATTGTGGCTATGCTCAGAGATAGCTCTATGAATGGTGAGAGGAGCCACTCAACTTCAGATGAGTGTTCCTGAGTGCGTTTCTTAATCAGGATTGTCTAAAATCTTAATTTATAAATAAAAAATCTAATGATTATGCAGAATCTCTTCTGAAATTCTAAGCAAGCCATATAAACAAAAATGTTTTAATTGTAATACCAATTTAAATAATCCAGAGGCTTTGATTCAATAAATATTAGTCTCAACAATTGAGAAAATTAAGCAGGAAGAATTTCAAGTGCCTGAACCAACTTGACTATAGAGGGAGACCCTGTTTCACCATTTTGAACCTTCCTGGCTTCAGACGGAGACTGTGTCTCAATATAAAGTAAATGAATAAAGAAACAAATAAATAATGATTTTGAAAATATCAGTTATGGTATTAATAGCCTTTTCATAAAATAAAATCAATGGGATACATAGACACATACCTATTTATATTGCTCAACAATATTTTGTGATCCTGAGATAAGCAAGCTGGAAGACTCATCATTGATGTGGGATTCCCCTCTGTATGCTGTGAATATCATTGGTTATTAAAGGAACTGCTCTGGGCCTATAGCAGAGCTATACGGGAATAGAGCTAGGCAGGGGAAACAAAACTGAATGCTGTGAGAAAGAAGGGCATAGTTAGGGAGAGTCATGTAGCCCCAACTTTATCTGGTAAGCCACAGCCACATGGCATTACACATATCAGTAGAAATGGGTAAAATTAATAAGTAAGAGTTAGACAATAAGAAGCTAGAGCTAATGGGACAAGCACTGATTGAATTAATACAGTTTCTGTGTGATTATTTCAGGGTTAAGCAGCCGGGAACCAACAAGCGGCCTTATTATAACACATCACAATCTTGTGGACTCATAAGCAAACAAATGTGTTCTGGAAAAAGCTAAGTGTAAACAGAGACTGTGCTTACATTGTCTGGGCAATGTAATAACCACACAGAAACTGTGTTAATTACAATACTGTTTGGCTGATAGCTCAGGCATATTTTTTTGCTAGCTCTTAAATCTTAAATTAATCCATTATTATCATTTTACATTTTACCACGAGGCTCATGGTTTGCTACTTCTTGCTTCTCGGGCAGCTACATGGCATCTGTCTGACTCTGCCTTCTTTCTTCATCTATCTCTGCTTGAATTTCCAACCTTCCTATATTCTGCCCTGCCATAGGCCAAAGCAGCATCTTTGTTAACCAATGGTAATAAATCATACTCAGCAGATGAGGGGAATCCCAAATAAGCAAAGAAAACTACTTATATTTTCTTTTTAATTACTCCTGTGAGGAATAGGATTTAATTACACCAAGAAATCTCCCCCCCCGTTTTGCAAAAGAACATGAATTTTCATATTATCAGTTTGTTCTACTCATTATCAATTTTCAAAAATACTGTCTTTCCAATTGCACCTGACACAATTCTGTTACTGTAAATAGATTAGCAGAAGTTCATCTTCTCAGAGTTTGCTAGGAATAATTATATATTTTTCTTATGTCTAACTCACCTACAAGCAGAGTTCAAAACACTAGTTTAAAGATTTTAGGAATTTGGGGCAGTTTATGGCTGCTAAGAGACAGAGACTCACCTCTCTTTAGGGCCATTCCTGCTGAGGGGGAAGTTGTACATGCCCCAGGGCATAGCCAAACTAAGGCACATATGAGCAGTAATAATTGGCTCAGTTATTTTTAAACAAAGTGTACACAAATTTGAGGCAGATAAGTTGGGTGATCCTAGGAGAGTTGGAGAGGAGAGAGAGGTTGTATATGAGAAGACATATTGCATACATGCATGGTATTGTCACAGACTAAATAAAATAAATAAAAAGGTATCTTCACAAACAGGCATAGATTTCACCTATCATCTGGCAATTTGTGTTTTCTTGACATTATAAATTTAGTAATGCTTACTGTACAGAAAATAACATCTCCAAAATTTATTCTACTGATGCTATGCATGCTAATTCATTAAATGTGACTCTAAAGCCCATAATAACTTCTTTCTTTGGCCATGCTCTTTTCATAGGTTGTTTGTTCTTTTTGTACTTTGGTTACTGGTATTAAAAGATATTACAATTAAGGGGGCACTTTATATTATACCAGTTAAGTCAGTCATGTCAAGAAATAAAAGAAGCATCCTGGTCTCTAATCCATGCTGTGCTAAGCCAAAGTCTAAAGCTCACCTTCTGCTGCATCTTGTAGATGGTGAACATTGAGAGACTTTGAAGAATGAGTAATTTTAACAAGCTTGGTTTAGAAGCATTTCAAGGCAAGCTTTCAAATCATCAAAATTTTAGCACAAATGCCCTGGAGATTACAAGTACCTGGGCTCCGTTGGCTACAACATTAGGAATTGGTAGGAAGTCAGCTGCTCAGCAGTCATATTCTAAACTGAGTATGTTCAGATCTACTTCCACATAAAATACTCAGTAGGCCAAATGTCTTTGGCATTGTATTGTTCTTCTTTAAAGTACATTTCAGACTCCCTGTGCTAACTCACCAAAGTCTGAGCTCAGGAAGTAGAACCATGTGAAACTCATCAATGTGGTTGTGTGTGCCAACCTAAAGACTGTATCCTGATTCATGGAAATAAGTGGGAGGAATTAGAATCTGCTTGTCACATTCCCTCACAACTGTTTCTGAGTACCCAGCATGCATCTTTCAAACAATGACTGAGGAATTATCAGGAATCAATAGGTGTCCATTCTTTCTTGAGCATGGTGGTTTTATGTGGGGAAGAAATAGGCACACAAAAATATCAGCTTTTAGTACATAATTTCAACATACATCTCCAGTAAAAGGAAAGGGGTGAATTAAAAGGTGATTGTAATTGAGTTAAAGGTGTCTGTGGAAATGGTGTATTATGCATAGATAAAATGGAAGAATAATCATACAAGGCAATGGTGGGAAAAGCATAAAGTAGATACACCCTAACAGAGAACAAATACTAACCATTCAGAAATGAAAGATTTGGACACATGTTAACAATGGATGACTAAAGAGATAGGTAGGTGATGCCCTTGGAACTGCAGAGAATTCTGAATTCAAATAGAGAGATTTAAGAGAATATGGAGATACACATTGCAATAAAGAGGATAATTTAGAGACAATTTATGGGACCTAAATAACTTAATTGAAACATCGATGTCTATAATGATACAAAGAAATGCCAATATGAATGGATTAAAAACTTGTTTTGCAGACAGCATCAAGGTTAGTTGATACAGTACATGTAATATCTTCTAGGGCAAGATTCCCATTTAAAGAGACTTAGCCTTCAAGGGTAAAGAGATATTTTTTTGTTTTTGTTTCTATCTTTCCCAAACAGCTTTCTAAAATGTAATACATAGGCGTTTCAAGGAAATAGAAAAAGAATGATGAAAGTTGTGTGAAGAGGAAATATATGTATCAATGTTTAAAAATAATATTTAAAAATATTAGAAATTAGCTTATTTGTCTAAGCAGGCCAACAACTCAACATAAGGTCAGATAACACAAATGTGACAGAACAGAAAGTGGGGAATACTCCTGAAATCATTGACATAGGAAAAGAGCTTATGAACAAAACAGGATGGTACAGGCATTAAGTCCAAAAATAAAATAAAAAGATACAATAAAATAAAAAGGCTTTTGCCCAGAAAAGGACACTATCATTTGAGCAAAGCAGCCAGATACAGAATAGGGAAAAAATCTTTATTAATTACACATCTGATAGAGGAATAGTATCTAAAATATGCAAATAACTAAAAAAACATGACTATCATAAAACAAACTCTTTAAAAATGTGGACCATGGGAGAGGTTTGAAGGGGAGGGGAGAGAAAGGGAAGGGAGCAGAGAAAAATGTATAGCTCAATAAAATCAATAAAAAATGGGGTAAGACCAAAACAAGAGTTCTCAAAAGATAAAACACAAATTTCTAAAAACACTTAAATATTCAACATCCTTAGTCATCAGGGAAATGCAAATTAAAACTGCTTTAGGATTTCATCTTATTCCAGACAGAATGGCCATGATCAATAAAATAGGTGACAGCTCATTCTGTATAAGATGCAAGGAAAGTGTGACAATTATTTATTGCTGCTGGGAGTGCCAACTGGTATAGCCACTAAAATTTCATGTGGAGGGTCCTCAGGAAGTTGGGATTAGATCTTCCTCAAGATCCAGCTCTGAGACTCTTGAGCATGTAACCAAAGGACTCTATATCCTCCTGAAGAGATCCTTGATCTTCCATGTTCATTGCTGATGTAGTTATAATAGCCATTAACTAGATGTCCATTAACTGTGAGTGGAAAATGAAAATATGGTACACTTACCCAGTGGAATATTATTCATCTATAGCATTCAAAAATCTTAATTCTTAAATACAGAACATTTGAATATCAAACCACATTCTTAATATTTCAAATAGTAATTCATTTGGAAAGTTAACAGTTGTAACTGGAAATCATTTGAAAATCATTTCAGTAATAGAGGGTAAAGAAAGTAAATTTTTTAGTGCTCTGGAGGCAGAGTAGGCAAATGGATATATATTAAAAAGAAAATAAATTAAAATAGCTATTGTTATCTTCATGGGGAGACATATCTCCATGCTGCAGGGCATCAATAGTAGATAGTAATGTGTTCTTGCATGCATGCTCGAACACACACATGTGTGTGTATACACACACTTGAAGGATTTAGCACACAGCTAGCAAAAGAATGAGTTCTGTTTAACAAAATCATGATTGAGCTCGTAGGCCTAATGTCTCAAATTTCAGCTCAGAAGTATACAGGTGAGCTGCTTTTTAATTCCTCACTCTTAAACAACATGAGACATAGAAATTTTTCATCTCAAGTTGTTGAAATCTGTGAGTAAATTTTATTCCATAAGCCAGTGATGGAAGTACACACACACTCGAGAAATAGAGGTAGGTGGATCTCTGTGAGTTTGAGGCCAACCTGGTCTACAGAGCCAGTTCCAGGACAGCCAAGGCTACAGAGAAAAACCCTGTCTTGAAAACCTAAACCAAAAAAGACCAAAACAAATAAAAACTTAGTCTGTAACAATAAATAAATAGTCATACCTTGCATGTCTGTCTGTCTGTCTGTCTGTCTTCTTTTCACTCACTTCCTTCACTCTATGTGTTTTATTCTCATTCCAGTTGTCTGGAAACCCATGACTGCCATTTTAGCATCTACTGACCACGTTGCTATCTGATGTCTTTTGCCGGAGTGGTAGATGATAACTGATATTATTATTGTGATATACAACCAGCAGAGTTTTATTCCAATCAATCACATAGCCCCTGGAAAATGCTTCATTAGCAACATGATTTCATGTTTTTAGTTAGGCGTGTAGAACTCAATTTGAATAGCTGTTAACAGTTCCTAACTTTCCACACTGGCCAGATGGTCATGCACATTTAACTTATGGATATGGTTTTGTAAGGCATATTGAGTATAGTCAAGCTATTACCAAAAGAGAATACCACCCCATCTCATATAAATTACACTCTTTGTAAGGGACATCTGTTAATTACGTCCCTAGATCAGCATCCAGTCCATCTTAGATCTCAAATATTTCATATACATGGTTAGAAAGAACATCAATGCAGAGGAACCACTCCCTGTATGGTAGTGCCCTGTGTATTTTTTGCCCCCTTGCTTCCTCCATGTGGTCCTACATTTATCTCTTGTCCTGACTTTCCAGAAGTACATAAATTATTTTGTATTTTTATGACAATTTTTTTAAAAAAATACTTTGTTTTAAAAGCCCTATACCCTATTTAAAAATCAAATTACAAAATTTGTAGTGATGCTGAACATTAGAAATGAGCAAGAATTTAAAACTTAACTACATTAATTTTCTGTCACATGAAATTAATTCAGTAGTTAGATTTATGGTTACATATGGGATAGAAGAAACTGGAAAAGTAACTTTATTATGACCCTAATACCCTGATCGACAAAAATTTCTCAGCCATGACACTCTCCCATTTTTTCTAGTATCAATTAGAATAGCTATTCATATGTAGTCTCAATAACTGTTTAATTGGATGAATAAATGAACAAGCAATAAAGTGAACTATTTAATGCAAATAGCATTAACACTATTTATTTTTATGTTAGGTATCTCACTATTTAATATAATACCAGGAAGACTAAAGTATATACAAATGAGAGCTTGAGATGCCCATAAAAAGGCAAGGACATGTTGTTGATTCGTACTAAAAGCATATGAGACACAAACACACTCATATTTCTGCAACCTAGCCACCATGACTTCACGTGAATTCAGAGAAAGGAAAATATGCCAGCAATCCAGGAACTAAGGAATTGAATATTTAAAGCTCAAAGGGTTTGGAAACTCAATCATGTATAGAGATCTATGAGATGACTTTGCTCTTGAACCAAATTCAAATTGAGTAGGGACCAATAACAAGTGATTAGTGGTGTCACAGAAGTTGGTCCATGAGTAAAGAGATGAGATAAAATTTAGATCACACTTGAAAGGGCAGTTAGTATTACAGACTATAAGTGACCAATTTAAGGAGCATATTCTAATCTGAGAAAAATAGAGAAATGGCATAGAAGATCACACGAGGAAGAATCATGATACTAATGAAAGTAAAGAAAGGCAAAGCAATGGCAAATAGACATGTTCTTAATAGTCAATAAACATGGAAGATAATACCATTCTCATCTACTTTCCTAGTACCTTTTATATATTAATGTCACTCCAAATTGTGCTTGATCAACACAACTGCCTTGATCTATCTTACATGGCTCTCATGCCTGCAAACTTTTTAAAATATGAATAAACGTTGTACATTCTAAATTAACTTCAACTGTACTTCCAAATATATCATAAGAGGCCTGAATAATAATTGTGAAATTGATGATAGGAAATTGATTTTCATTCTGCAAGTCTCCTGAAGTATGCATCTGTACATGTGCTTAAGGAAGCACACCAGAGTAGACATATGGAGGTCCTAGGACAGTTGTAGGGATCTGCCCTCTTGCACCATGTGGGTACTATGGATTTAACTTTATTTCGCAGTCATCACCCTAATCCAGTGAACCATCTTGCTGGCTCAGCCCTAACATTTTATTAGGACCTTTGATGTCTGGCCTTAACATCTTTTCATACTTTAATTCATACTATAGACTGTGAGTATGATACACAGTGCTTCCATTATTCTCATTTATTTCTCATTTAATTTACAATTATCCTTTCAGTTAGCCACTGAAAAGCAGAATATCATTGCGAACAAAGTAATTCTGCCATTAAAACAGTAATATAAATTCTTAAAAGTCTGAAAGCTATGTACAGCTTTGTGTGACATTAGTTAATTTTATCCATTCCATAAATAAAATTATTTTCAACCTAAACAGGTGTTTCAGAATTCAAGAAACTCTGTAGTTTTAGAGCAGGAACAGTCTGGGATCTAATTTTATCACTGACAGCAGAAATGTTTGTATATTAAAAAGTATTAAATGTCTAACAACTTTGCAAAGAGAAAAGATGCATTTAAATTTTACCCATTGGTTAAAAGAGTAAACTCTTCAACCCTTGTTAGTAAAACATATATTTCTGACAAATAAGTGCATAGTCCCACCCAGATGCTGCTTTTCACTTGCGACTGTGGCTTCTATGATAATTGGTTTTCAGTCATGTCCTTGCATAGGCTACAGGCATGGCTACCAATAAGAAAGTTATGTTCTCCTGAATAACTTGGAGTTTCTGAAGATGACAACAGTACTTGCCTCAGTCCCACTTACACTTAAATATGAAGCAGTTTAGCCTTCTTTGAAAAGTTTAAATCTATTTCTGTACTACTGAATATGTATGATAAGTTATGTATTTTGTTTAATCAACAGGTTTAACAAAATGACATCTCTACCTATTGCAGTTGGATAATAAGAGATCATACAGCATATGTCCAGCTTGTGCTGGAGCTCTGCCTAGTCATAATCTTGTGTCCACCTAGTAGATAATAGGTCACATAATGGGGAACCAGTCTGTTGTAACTGACAGTCAACACCATTTGTCAGGCAGGGGAGCAAAGTTTCAAAGAACCCTCTAGCTGAACTGACAATAGTAAGGCAATAGTCTGGGAGCAGACTTAATTCTGGTGACCACGTCCGTGCTAATGGTCTGGCAATTTTTATTAAGATCCTTTTTCTTCAATGTCATGCTCATTAATATGATGATTAAAAAATACCTGGCTTGTAGGATGGTTGAAAATATAGATGAATATAGATAAATATGCTAAAATACTACCCAAAATAAAACAGACACTAATAATATGCCAAGGAATAATATTAGTACTTCTATTGTTGATGTAATTTTCATAGAAAAAGAAAGAAAACATAAGTCATAGCAGTTTTTGCATAAAACCATACTGACTACTGAGAAGTAGTCATATTTATATATTCCTAAGTCTGAGTTTTTAATTTGGCATTTGTCCTGTATTTCAGAGTTGCCGCCAATTTGCCAATTATTCTTATTCATGTGCATTTATAATTGTTACTAATAATGATAATTGTATATAATAAAATAGTATGAATAGTATGCATTGTTGCATAATATTATACAATACTGATTAATCTACATAATAAGATTAAACATTTAAATAAGAGTTTGTACAGTATAGTAGATGCTAACTGGGTGACTGTGGTGTTTTGAATAGGCACGGCCCTTATAGATTCATGTGTTTGAATGCTTGGCCCATAGAGAATGGCACTATTAGTAGGTGTGGTCTTGCGGGAGTAAGTGTGGCCTTGTTAGAGGAACTGTGTCACTTTGGGGGCTGGCTTTGAGGCCTTATATGTGCTCAAACTATACACCATGTGACAGCTCACATCCTGTTGCCTGCAGATTAAGGTGTAGAACTCTCAGCTCCTTTTTCAGCACACCATGTCTGTATGCACACTGCCATGTCTTCCCATGTCGGCAATGAACTAAACCACTGAATCAGTATGCTAATCCCAACTAAATGCTTTCCTTTATAAGAGTTGCCATGGGCATAATGTCTCTGCAGCAAGAGAAACCCTAGCTAAGACAGTGACATCATCTTTTATTTTGAGGTCACACTTTCTGTTTACGAGCATCTGTATTGCTCTCTCTGATTTTAATGTCCTTGCCTCTGGAATAACTTTGACAGTTGACTTCAAACAAGGATCTTAACCAGCATTTCCTGTTCTCTGATGACCGGTTTCATCAGTATGAGAACATACTGAACTCCCCAGCTTCCACAGCCTCTCTCGATGTATTATTTATAAACTTTATGTAAGGCTTTTAAAGTTTTATCAACCCCAAACTCTGGCCCTTAACTTGTGGGGAAGATGAATGTTACCTATATTTCTGTATTTTTTTGGCATCTCAATCTATTCCCATTGGTTGGATAAATTCATTAGTAAGAACTTGTGTAATCTTAAATTATTTGCCTCTCCTTTTATTCACTTATCAACATTTCCTAGAGAAAATTGAGATATTAGAGGAGAACCATAGTTTTCTCTAAAGTCCGAGTTGAGAGATAATGAATACTGACCTCACATCTCAGCTCCATCACTTTTTAACATTAACGTGTAGCCTTGTACAGTCCAGTATACACTATATACTCTTGAGAAAACTGAAAATTAATTTATATAAACCTGAATCATAACATTCAATGCTGCAAAGAAAGTAGGGTAACTATGAGTTTACAGATATTGCTACAGGTATAGTTTTCTATTGTATCGCTTACTTTCATTTTACTCTGGTGGCATTTTATACTTCCTGTTAACTGTCCTTAAGGAAGCTTTTGTAACCACATTTCTATGAGATATTTTGCTTCCTTACATTTTAGTGTCTTTGTTCAATTCAACTGAAGCCAGTGGGGAACCTCTCTAATGGTACAAGCTTTCTTGTATGGAGAAAAAGCAGTAACTTTATGTCCTCAGTGTTTCAAGTTATACAAAAAGATGTATGAATGCTGTCAGATGTAAAAAATAGCTAGATGGTTGGAATTGCAGAATATTCTAAGTCTCTTTTGACATGGAAAAATCTCTTTGAAAACAAACTACAGATGTAAGTTTAACACTAAACTTGTTGCCTATTGCAAGAAGCCAGTAATGAAGGGATAATGCTGGGGTCTATGAGACGGCTCAGGTGTATAATGGAGGTTGGCAGATGGCTTGATGACCTGAGTTTGATCCTTGGGGCCTGCATGGTAGAAGGTAAGAAAACAGTCTACTATAAATTATCACACACACACACACACACACACACACACACACACAATGAAAGTAATATTTGTAAATACAAAGAAAAGGCAGAGTTAATTTGCAGAGCAGATTTTTAAAAGACTTTTTACCTATCCTACAATGTTCACAGAGGTAAATACAATGAAGAGCAATGACTAACCTACAAATAACATAATCATTCCATTTTGATGTTGTAGTAACAATTAAATGAGGTCAACCATGGGGAAAACTTTTGTAGTCATGTCTTTGTTTTGTTGAATGCTTTTATCAAGCTATCATGGTGATAAATTTTATTTATTGAGAACTGAATTCATCCACATTTGCCATTGTAGTTTTCCAGTTATTCATAATAATATATTTTGTTGTTGTTGGAAAATATAGATCAGAAGTCATTGTTATGTCAGGAGGATCAAGCAAAGTATTTTGTACTTTACCTGATTAAGGACTTAAATAAATGAGGTTACATCAGTTATTTTTCTAAGTTTGATATAAGAATATGACAAAAAATTAAATCCAAATATTACAACATTTCATCTATGGGCTAACTAGCTAACAAACTTCATAGAAATTCTCTAAACATAGCATTTGATTTCTTACTGTAGAAAAGCATGAATAATAATATGATTGTTTAAAATGTCAAGCTAATTCCTTTGTTTGGATAAGGTATAGAAAATGAAAATGGGAACATATTTCCAATCAATTTGGAATCATGGATGGCCGGATAATAAAAATTGGCTTGCCAATGGCCAAGAACGCTCATTCTGGAGTTACAGATGTCCTCCTTAAGTTTCTGAATTGTCTTAAAGCAATTTGTGTCCTCCATTTCCTGCCCATTCGTAACACCATTTCTTTCAGCTGAACCCACATAAATCATGATCATAATATGCAAATCCAGGACTTAGCACACATCGGTTACCAAATTTGTCTTCTAGGTCGTGATCCTGTCTGCTGGTCTAAACTGTTCAAGCCTATGTTGTCCATAAATCAGAAATCTGATGAACACTTTTCCAGATAATCTTGGCGCAAGGTTTCAAGATTAACAGACCTTAGACTTTTATCCTATCTAATATCAATGGGGAATGTTGCTTACTGTGGAGACACAGTTCTGTAACTTCTAGAAATCCATACCTAGACTCTAAACATTGTGGAGTGTACCTAACCTTGGGATGGCCTGGGGAATCCAGGCAGTAGTGCTAGGTGGTGGACATAGGCAGAGAGGACATCAGCCATCATGGTTATGCTAGTCCATGCTGACCATGTAAGACAAAGAAAATAGCAAATAACTGGTCGTCTAAACAGATGCAGTTTTGAGAGTATCCTATGCTCGCTAAATTTTAGTTTTGTATCACAAACCTTAAAAAGATTCAGGAACTAAGGGGATGGCTCATTTGGCAAAGATGCCTTGCAAGTATAAGGACCTGAGTTTATAACCTCAGAGCGCAAATCAAAAGCCAGGCATTGTAGCATTGCATATAAGCAGCGTAAAGAGCCTGGAATTTTAGAGAGAGATCAAGGTGTTACATGTGATGGGTTTAAGGAAGGAAAGGAGTGAAATTATGTAATTATATTATATTTTTAGAAGTAAAAATATTATTAAAGAGTTAGGCATAATGTAGCATATTTGTAATCCTCTGATGGCAAGATGAAAGGCAAAAACAAGTAGGTTTCTGGAGCTCTCTGGCCAATGATAGTCTGTCTCAAAAATTGGACCATACCTAAGAAATGATATCGGGATTTTTTTTCTGCCCTCCAAACACATGTGACAAATCCACTGGAACAAGAGAAAGCTTCATAGTTTTTAAATATCTAAAATATGCTGAAACAAATTTATGGAGTATAATGGAAAGAAATACTCAAAACTAAATGGAGAATGTACAACATTAAAAAAACGAATGAAGGAATATGAATTTAAAAACCTAGCACTCTAATTTCATCGTTGTAAGTGTAAAGGAAGTCTGGAAATTACTGGGATTAAGGTGAGGCTTAAGTCACCCTCATATATAGGAAAATGAAGTATAAGCCTTCATATAAATAAGAACTGTAGAGATCCATCAAAATATTTTCTTTGCTCTTAGTAAAATTCGGATCTGGACTGTCAATTCTTATTTTCTCATAAAATGTAGGTAGGCATAAGAAGTGTGATGTGTTAGGTTGTTCACTACACACTCAAGAAATGTGAAATCTCAGGAGACAGCTCTTCCGTGTATAAAGTGTTCACACAAAGCCCGACGACCAAGCTCTGGATACATACATCTGTCCAGGTCAGAGTCCCTCGTGGACTCCATGTTTTCTCAGCTGTGAGATGTTTGCATTATGAGTGCCCAACTCAACAAATTCTAGGTGGCTTCATCGAGATAAATTCTGGGACAATGATTTATGAATTTAAAAAAGGCTACAGAGATTATTAGCAACAGTTCCCAGGAGAGCAGGCACTGAATATCTTGGTATTTAGCATTTTGAGCAGAAATGTCGAGGAAAGTTTTCATGGAAAATTTAGTTGTGCCTCATGAACACAGCTGCATGAAAACCCCTGGGAGACCTGTGGGAAAGAGCGTGAATGAGTGGGGTGGAGAAAAGTGAGATGAGAAAGAAGCATCTTAGACTCTTCTATGCCGTCCCCCCAAGTTGGTCATATTAATTGCTCTTATAAGATGGCTTTGCAGTTTTTGTTACAACTCTACTAGCCAGTACCTTTTACATGTGTGGATTTAATTTTATGTCTGTTCAAATGTGTTGTTGTAGACCCGTTTTCAGTTTTTAAAGAAACTTTTCATTTATGGTGGTTAGAAGGCTGGCTACTTGTAGTACAAAAGCTGCCTCCTGGATTACAGTTATCTCATTGCATGCTAAACAAGATAAGTGAATTTCCTGCATATAATCATGTACAAATTACTACTTTATATGCATTTAAGCAATCAGTTAAGAATGCTCCATCTGAACAGAATGGGATTAGTGTGATTATTTTTTCCTTATCCCCCAACAATACTGTGCATTCCATAAGCTAATACAATTTATCTATCATTCATGTATTTAATCATAAATGCTGTAAAACTCAGAGGAACTGTCCTTATACCTAGAGACACACCAAAATATTAGAAGAAAAGGGCTGCTTCCTCAACAACTTATATTCCAACGGCTTTTATTTCTCAAGAAGGTGTAAAAATATTCTGATTTTGTTCCCAAGAGCAGGACTACAGTGAAATAACACATAATTTCCTCTACAAAATACGCTATGTCACTTTTAAATCCTGCTGAAGATTTGGTGTAAGACATCATATTGTAGCTTTAGTCACTCATTTTATTTCTATATATTCATCCCATAACATATAAAGTACACAAAAATCTTACAGATTGTAGTGTATGGCTCCCATCGTCTCATGTGTTTGAATACTTGGCTCATAGGGAGTGGCAATATCAGGAAGTATGACATTTCTATAGTAGGTATGACATTGCTGGAGTAGGTGTGGCGCCTTGTTGGTGTAGGTATGGCCTTGATGGAGAAAGTGTGTCACTGTGGAGACAGGTTTTGTGGTCTCATATACACTCAAGCCATTCCCAGTACACAGAGTCCTGCTGCCTCCAGAACATGATGTAGGACTCTCAGCTCCTTCCCCAGCACCATGTCTGCCCGTCTGCAAGCTGCCATGTCCCACCATGATGACAATGGACTAAACCTTTGAAACTGTAAACCAGCCACAGTTAAACGTCTTCTTTTGTAGGAGTTGCCATATTTATGGTATCTCTTTTCAGCAATAGAAACACTAAGAATTACATATTTCATATATATTATATAGATAACATATTCACAATGATTTTAAAATAAAATGGAGTTTCATAAATTCATGGCAGAAAAACCTCTACCTAATTTTATTTAAAGCACAAATGAGTTGAAAAGTACCTTCTGCATTCAGTCTACATGTACTGTTACATTAGCACATTCAACCTTTCACTCTGAATTCTTTTTTTTTTTTGAACAGCAATTTAACAACACAAGATTTTTTTAAGGAATAGAAAACGTGACAGAGGAGAAGATGCATCTTGTCTATTGTGACTAGCAACTACTGTGTGTTGCGGACACAGACCTATGTGCTCTGGAAACCAACGTGACTCCGTTTCTCCACTTGTTTGGGTCATCTTTTCTATGTTACACCTATCTCCCAAACCCAGTATTATTTCAAGGTGACACTGTTCTTCACTCACTTCTTTTGTGCTAAAAACTAACTGACAAAAATCGTTTATTTTATTTGAAAAAAATTAAAATAATGAAGTTGTTTAATAGATGACTCAAGCCATTTTTCAAAACTGTCAATTAAAATATAAAAAATGTGCAATTTGAGGAAACAAAAAGTCACAAAATACTCAATATCTATCAATAGTTTTATTAAAATGAAGATAAAAGTATAACATTTTTAATCATTCTATTTTGACCTTATCCTAAGAAAATTATCATATTTTAAATAGAATTGTGTTTATGGGTTATCAACAGACTTTTTAAATCTATGCTCAGGCTCTTTGCAATTGAATTCATATTCCTTTCTGATTAGAGCTTTAGACTTTTACATTTAATTCAAACCTCACAACAACTGGCTGAGTATAGTCAAATTTAAGTAGAGCTTGTTTAAATTGGGAAAAATAAGATGAGCTGTAAATGTGAATAGCATATCCTAATGGCTTGTTATCAAGGCTTTGAATGTTAACTTCTTCAGTTTATATTCTGCATGAGATGTCTTTCAGCACCCTTCTTTAAAAGCCATTTTTAGAAATCTGTGATTTTCTTTAGTGTAGCCAACTTTGTGTTATCCCTAGTGTCTATTTAAACTTTCATGGAGAGATAGTAGAACACCATAATTAGAGGAACCATTCTTTAAAGAGAATTATAATCTTTATTTTTATTTCATGTGTATGGGTGACATGCCTGCATGTTTGTCTGTGTACCATGTGTGTACTGTGCTGGAAGATGCCAGAGAGGGCATTGGATCCCTTGAGAGTGGAATAACAGATTGTTGTGAACCACCAAATCAGTGATAGGATCAAAGCCAGATCCTCTGGAAGAGCAGCATTCATTCACTCTTAAACATTGAGTCATATTTCCAGTCCCAAAGGAAGTATTCTTAAAGACAGATAATCCACGCTCTGGAATTGCTTTCCTAATAATGTCATTAACAAAACAAAACTCATAAACAAATCCACAAGTTGACAGTATTTCCTGGAATTGAGAGGACATTAAAAAATCCTAATTGATTTAAGGAATAATAAACAACAAACAAAAAGTAATACTCTGACCTAGAAAGATATGCATCATGTATTTTCTATCGTTGGTGAATGTTAGCTTTGAACTTTTACTTTTTGTTTCAATTTGTTATCTTTTGGATACTTAAAAGAGTCAGGAAATTACTAAGGAATCATGGGAAGAAACTTTCAAGATAGGGGAAAATACTGATAGAATATGCAGAAATAGGTAGAAATACAGACAGAAAATGATGATATAAAGAATTAAAAGGGATTATTATCAGGAAGAGCTAAATAAGGGTATGGGCTATAGGATAAAAAAAAACAAGAGAAAGACTTGAAGGGATAAATAACACTAAACATTTTTCAAAAAGTAATATGGGATTTCAGCATTGTAGAAGCTTCCTCAAATACATCTACACATAAACATTAGGAGTTAAAATAGCGTTTTCCCGTAATGGAGTAACAATTCCCCTAGAAGACATGAAAGTTAAGTAAAAGTCCAGTGCCAGGAATGGGTTATGTCACAGTGAAGTCATAAAGATATCCAGACATCCCGATTCCCTCCAGAAGTTGATAGTAAAGTCCTACTACTGAAGACACTACGGACTTGAGTCATTATACAGCAGAAATCAAGTTGGAACTGATGTGGAAACTTCATCTCTACTGGGACTTTCATAATGCTAAACATGATATACTAGAGGAATTAATAATACTGAGCTGTTAACCCAGTAATTACTGCCCTGGCAAGATGTCATCCAGTGAAATTGTGGTACAAACATCATGGAAGCAAACAGCCACTTTATGCTATAAGTGTCACAAAATAAACTCTTATCTGACACCATAATTGGACCAAGAACCTGTGGTTAGATAGGTCATAGGACTTAGGAGAGTCTACTACTATAATTCTGACAAATATATATATATAACATTTAGCTATCTCCCAATGATTTATCATTATGCCCACAGATTAAGGCTCCTCTAAACCTCCTCATGTAAGGTTCTGTTTGCTCTAGGCAATGATCAACACAGAAACCCACAACTGGCCAAGACAGAGAGAGTGAGTGACTATATAATGTTCAGCCCTAGAATGTATGTGAGATATTCCCTGTTCTTAAGGCTCAGTGAACATTATGGAAGAGCAGGCAGAAAGACTGAAAGAGCCAGACACGGTGGATGATTATGAGGAAGCAATGCCCTCTTTGAACAGCAGGAAAGTTGGGTGCCCTTCTGATCTCACAGAAGTTTTGACATCATGCAGATGACACATGGAAACCAAAGCCAGACCAAATCTCAGCTTGGCCGTGGGAGGATGCCATGAAGCTGCACCCTTAGCTGAGGCACTACAGGCAATTCTGAGCTGTCAGGAGACGATGGATCAGTTTTTTCTAAGGATGTCACCTCGGATATGTCAACTATGCTCCCACAGAAGGCCTTGCAGTTAAAAATGCTTTAGCAGCATAATTAACCTTGATAGGAACAAAAAGAATTCCTAATTGTAAGGGAAAGGAATGGGAAGTCAGTCTGGGACGAATTTGGAGGCAGAAGGTGAATATGATCAAAATGTTCTATATCAAATTCTCAAATAGCTAATACAGATAGTCTTCTAAAAATTAAGAACACATGAGACAATGACGTGGGTCATATATTCCAAAATCAAAGTTAATTAAAGTGAATTTATAGTAATAAAGCACTTCGAATTATATTCATTTCTGTCTACGCAGCTGTGGCAGGATTATTATGTTCATTTTGAGATTCCAGAGTAGTGACCAAACTATTTCTTTTTATCAGCTACATAGCAAAACAAATCTTTTAATAATTTAGAATGTTATGAAGAAGGCATTGCAGTGGAAGCACAAGTTTAGTCACATGTGGCCAAGAATCTAAAAAGAGCAGCTGAAGCTTGGGCTTTGAACAACACTGACCAAATTGAAGAACAGAATTTAAGTTGTGGTTCCTTAAAGCAGCAGTGAGGATGGTTTTACTTTCTAATCCTTTCTAATGGGATAGTATCCTCCCAACTTATAAAACAAAAATAAAAACAAATCAAAACCAAACCAAAACAATAACAACACATTTAACTTTGAAACCCTGTTTCAAAAAACTGTCTTTCCTTTGCTAGCTCCTAAGGATGCCAAGGACAGAGGAAATGTGGCATGATGGATCACTCTCTGAAAGAAACTTGAAAGCTTCTCTGAGCTTTTATCTGTGAGTAAAAGAGACTCTTCTCTGCATAATTCTTTTAAAGTGGATTTATTCCTAAACTCTGAGAGGTAGGGATGGAAGAAACCATTGGGAATCCTAGATAATGAAGGAAAATTCAAACCATTACAGACAAAAAAATCTGCATAATAGTTTTTTGGTTTCTTATAAAAACCCCAAATTATGTTGTTATTAATATAATTGTTCATGTTTTCATTTGAAGTAATTCTTAGTAAATCAATAAAGAAAAATAATTTAAAAAATAATAAACTCTAACAATTAAATCAAGCTACTTTGTACTTTAAAGTTTAAGCAACTTTCTGTGTCAATATTTGTATTTCTGCATGGATAAGAGAAAAAAAGTCCATTTTCATTCTACAACTCTGTAACATGTTTGATTAATTTTTTTTTTAATTTTAAACTTCTGTCTTAGAAGATCATTTCCTTTTACACAGGACTTTAAATTTATTCCATCACAAAACACTTGCTGTTTCTTCAGCCTTTTCTTCCCAAACACTTCTATTTAATGTTTATTCCTAAAGAGATAGAAAGCTTACTCAAGGCAAAGCTATTTATTGATTTTCCTTTGATCCATAGGCTGTCATGTAAACTATGCATCCCGTCTCTTTCTCACTCACATATGGGTCTGCTGACTGGCTGAGCTCTCAGATTTCTCTGTGGTTAAGGAGAGTTATTTTTGATATAGCGTGAGATATGTTAAAAGACTGTTTGAAGTGTTAAAGCAGATATCTGGGCCAACAAAAATGAAGATCATGTTCTCAATTCTGATCGCATCCCAAACTGCAGCCTAGGATTTCTGGTGTCAAAGAAATCATTGTGAGACATAAGGATAGGTATGCAAAGATGGTTTAGAACATATGGGTTATATCAATAAAGATTAATTTAAATAAAAACTTAAAAATCTCCTCATGCATTCAGTATGGCTTCTACAGGTTTGTTGTTTTTTCTTTCATAATTCATACATATTGACACATTTTCTTCAACTTTCATTATTCCATGATTAGGTCAATATCTGAGTATTTTCTTTGAATCTTTGCCTGGCCTTGGTTAAAAGAAATGAATTTTGTGCATTTTGGTCATGTGTCATGATGGTCATCCTACTTCTCATATTTACTTCCTAAATCTACCTTTAACAGACAGACAAGGACCACCAGTTTTACAAGGGAAGCTTGCCCAAAAAAAGAAGTTGAAGTTACTGGGAATGCATTAGTCAATCACCAGTTAGTACTGCCAAGCTGGAGTGAATATAAGAAGCTTGTCAAACCATATGACCAAATCTGTTAAAGTCTTCTATTTCCTCCTTTGTTTGGTTCTCTGGTCTCCTTGCTACTTCCTTCCTTCTTAACCTGCCATTTGACTGACTGAAATGCAGCCTATGCAATATCAACTAGAAATGAGATATCTATATCTTAGCTTCTACATTTTTCATTTTGTGGAAATTTAAGCATGTGCTTGAGGAAAATACTTTCCAGCAATGTTTATAGACACTTATATTGTTACTATCCCACAACTGAAAACTGAATAAATGGTCATCAACAGCAGAATGTGTGAGTCTATATGTATACAATGGAAAACTACCCACAACAGGAGGGGAAATTCTCATACATGTGATTTCAAATAAGAGAAATCCAAAAAAAAAAAAACCAAATAAATATGTGATGCATGACTATGAATTTGTGTAGTGTTAAAAGGAGCAAAACAAATGTATAGTATTAGATGTAACAGTAGTGTCTCTGTCTACTAGAAGTCAACATTTCTACTTCTCTCTTTATCCTCCCAAACTCTACCAAATTTCCCCTCCACTCTGCTTCAAATTCATGCACGGCCTCTTTTAAAAAATAAATTGTTATTGCATAGATGTATTTTATGTGCATTATATAGTACTAAATACAACCCAATGAGCCTACATAATATGACTTGTATGTCTGTTTTCAAGGCTGATTGTTTGGCATTGAACAACCAATTGCTGTGCTTCCTCCCAAGAAGGCCACTTATCTCACTCATAGCTTTACTTGATTGCATGCAGTTCTTTCTATAGGATTGAGGCATTATGGGCTTTTTACCTATGAAGTTTGGCATATTAATTGGTGTCCATCAGCTCATGCTTGTGTAGTCATGTTAATAGACTAGCTGTAGATTTTCCTCCAATAACTGTGATTTCACTAGTAATGATTTCTTAACTAAATATCTAATACCAGGCATAGTATCACTTTAGTTGAGTGAGTCTTAAGTCCAATTAGAGAACTGATCATTACTGATAAAGTATATTTGTCAATATATCACCCTTAGGATTATCATGCCAACTCAGCCTGTTTGGGTGCTGTGACTGGGTGGTGAGTGCAACCAGGCCAGAGTGCCTTTGTTTCAATAGCCTGCTTGTACCTGTAGCAAGGTAGGCCTTTTGTCTGTGAGGGCCCTGGTCAGTAAGGGGCCCTGATCCTGTACCAGAAGATCCATCTGAGGGGTAAGTGCATTNCCTAACCCCAGCTACTGCCCCTAGCTTCCTACCCCATCCGAGCTTGCATTCAGGAACCCCCTCCCTTCCCTTCTTCGGGGCCATAGATCCCCCAGCTCAGTCTGTTTGGGCSCTGGGACCMGGTGGTGAGTTCAACCAGGCAGGAGTTCCTTTGTTTCAATAGCCTGCCAGAAGCAAGGTGGGCCTTTTGTCTGTTTTGTCTGAAAGGACCCTGGTTAGAAAGGTGCCCTGATCCTGCACCAGAAGATCCATTGGAGAGGTCCCTGGCCAGCAAAGGGCCCTGATCCTGCACCAGAATATCCATCAGAGAGCATTTGTAGAAAGAGATGGGCAGGCGCCAATGGATGAAAGAGAGTAGAAAATACTTACCCACTCCCTTGGACTGGTCAGCATGTCAAGCTCGGGAGGCGATGAGAAAATTATGAGGGGCAGAGAAGGGGGGTTTCATACCCTGTGTCTAATGGAAAGACTTGCTAGGCTAGCCTTGTTGCACATTAACAGAGGATGAGAGGAAAGCAGTCTTAGAAAACCTTAAACCTGCCCTGCATTTTAGGTACAGAGATTGGCCGTTTAGCAAAGGACCTGAAGAAAAGTTTTGAGAGTTACTAAGGGCATTGACAGCCTTGGACAATGAGAACATTTGCTGCAGATTTATGGTATGGGACAAGTTATTTTTAATTATGGACCGCTGTGTCCTTATAAGTATAGAAAAAGCCTGAACTTTGTATTAGTTTTGTCTAGTTTTGGACGAAGTGTGCCAACTTCCATAATTGATGTATTTTCAGTTTCTGTTCTGTGAAAATATAAATACTATGCTTTACCTTCAGTAAATTACAGAAGATTCAAAGCTCAAAAAAAAAAAGAATTCTTCTAAACAATCTGAAAACCAACATGATAACATCAGAACCTAGCGATCCTACAGCAGGAAGACTGGAACACCCTAATCCAGAAGAAGTAGAAAAAAGTGATATTATGAAAACAATCGAAGCCTTAAAGAGGATATGAAAAACTCCCTTAAAGAAATGGATGAGAAGAATAA
>LOEQ01005847.1:139610-158125 GCA_001685075.1 Bramus lutescens | reverse complement strand
AAATGCAAATCAAAACAACTCTGAGATTCCATCTTACATCTGTAAAAATGGCCACGATCAAAAACACTGATGACAACTTATGCTGGAGAGGATGTGAGGAAAAACGAACACTCCTGCATTGCTGGTAGGAGTGCAAACTGGTACAGCTGCTTTGGAAATCCGTATGGCCATTTCTCAGAAATTTAGGAAGTAATCTATCTCAAGACCCAGGATCACCAATTATGGGGATATAATCCAAAGGCGCTCAATCATTCCTCAAGCACATGTGCTCACCTATGTTCATAGCAGCATTAATTGTCATAGCCAGAACCTGGAAACAACCTAGATGCCCCTCAATTGAAGAATGGATAGAGAAAATGTGGTACAAAATAATGAATGACATCTTGAAATTTATAGGAAAATGGATGGATCTAGAAAAAACAAATATTGAGATCACCCAGACCCAGAGAAAAAAATATAATATGTATTCACTCAAAAGTGGCTTTTAGACATAAATCAAAGGACCCTAAGAGAAACATACATGAATCTACACAGGAAGGTGAAAGAGACAAGATCTGCTGAGTAAATTGGGAGCATGGGGTTCATGGGAGAGGGTAGAAGGGGAGAGAGGGGAAAGAGAGGGGAGCGGAGAAAATGCATAGCTCAATAGAAACAATAAAAATGGAGTGTTGCTACAATGGTGAATTATTATCATATTTATGTTAGGAATATTCTTGTATGTTTGTATTTTGTTTATCATATATATATATATATAAAGAATAATGTTTATTATTTTGTCTTGCATTCCTGATCCTAAGTGCTGAGATTGTAGGCATGGCCCACCAGTCTTGGCTAAGAGGAATTTTTTTGGGGGGGTGGGTTCTATTGTTTTTTAAGTTGATCTATTTGTTTTTTAAAATTTCTTTTTATATTCCAACCACTCTTCTCCCTCCCACCCCTCCTCACACTCCCCTTGCCTCCCCACCCCAGCCCACACCTCCTCTCCTCCTCCCGAGGGGTGAGGGCACATTAATTTGGGGCAGGACCGAGTCCCTCCTCCCTGCATTAAGGCTGAGCATCACATCCCAACACAGAGAATGGGCACCAGCAAACTAGATCACGCACCAGAGATAGATCCTGATCCCACTGCCAGGGTCCCGCAGACAGTTCAAGCTTTACAACTATCTCCCAAATACAGAGGGCCTAGTTCGGTCATATGTAGGCTCCACAGCTGGCAGTCTAGAGTTCTTGAGTTTCCACGTGCTCGGTTCAGCTGTCTCTGTAGATTTCTTATTCATAACCTTGACCTCCGTTCTTCACATATTCCCTCCTCCCTCTCTTTGACTGGATTGCCAGGGCTTAATTGTGGATTTCTGCATCTGGGTGCATCAATTACTGGAGGAAGCCTCTATGATGATAGTTGGGGTAGTCACCAATCTGATAATAGGGGAAGACCAGTTCAGAGGCCCTCTCCACTACTGCTAGGAGTCTTAGCTGGGATCATCCTTGTGGATTCTTGGGAATTTCCCTAGCACCAGGTTTCTCCCTAAAACCATAGTGACTCTCTCTATCAAGGTATCTCCTTCATTGCTTTCCCACTCCATTCTCTATGACCATCCTGTTCCCTCATGTTCTCCTTCCCCATTGCCTCTCCTTTACCACCCCCTCACCCCCAGTTTACCCAGGTGATCTCATCTAATTCCCCTTCCCAGGGCGATCCATGCATCCCTCCTTGGGTCTTCCTTGTTACCTAGCTTCTCTGGAGCTCTGGATCACAGCCTGGTTACCCTTTGCTTTACATCTAATATCCACTTAGAACTGAGTACATACCATGTTTGTCTTTCTGAGTCTGGACTACCTCACTCAGAAATTTTTTTCGAGTTCCATCCATTTACCTGCAAATTTCATGATGTCTTTTTTTTTTAAATCAGAGTAATACACTATTATATAAGTGTACAGCATTTTCTTTATCCCTTATTCTATTTTGAGACATCTAGGTTGTTTCTAAATTCGGGCTATTGGGAATAGAGGGGCTAAGAACATGGAATAGCTAGTGTCCTTCGGGTACGTTGAAGTGTCCTTGGGGTATATGCCCAACGTGCTGTATCTGGAATTTGAGGAAGATTGAGTCCCATCTGGAGTACAAGTTTTGAAGAGATCAGGGATACAAGGAACCTATCTAAACACAATAAAAACAATTTACAGCAAGCCGACAACCAGCATCAAATTAAACGGAGAGAAACTCAAAGCGATTCCACTAAAATTAGGAAGAAGACAAGGATGTCCACTCTCTCTGTATCTTTTCAATATAGTATTTGAAGATCCAGCTAGAGCAATAAGACAACAAAAGGAGATCAAGGGATACAAATTGGAAAGGAAGAAAAGTTAAACTTTCATTATTTGCAGATGATATGATAGTGTATATATAAGTGACCACAAAAACTCTACCAGAGAATTCCTACAGCTGATGTTCAGTAACGTGGCAGGATAGAAGATTAACTCAAAACAATCAGTAGCCCTCCTATATAACCCTCCTATATACAAATGATAAATGAGTCAAGAAAGAAATAAGAGAAACATCACTTTTTGCAAGAGCCACAAATATAAATTATCTTGAGCTAACTATTACCAAACAAATGAAACACTGGTATGACAAGAACTTTAAGTCTCTAAAAAAAAGAAACTGAAGAAGATATCAGGAAATGGAAAGATCTCCCGTGCTCATGTACGCTCTTGGATAGGTAGGACCAACATAATATAAATGGCAATCTGGCCAAAAATAATCTAGAGATTCAAAGCAATGCCCATCAAAATCCAAACACAATTCCTCACAGACTTATAAAACAATATTCAACTTCATTAAAAAAAACCTCAGAATAATTCAAACAATCCTGTACAATAAAGGAACTTCCAGAGGCATCACCATCCCTGACTTAAAACTTCACTATAGAGCTATTGTGATAAAAAAAATTTGGTATTGGCGTAAAATCAGAGTCATGGTCCAATGAAATCAAATTAAAGACCCTGGCATTAATCCACACACCTATGAACACCTGATTTTTGACAAAGAAGTCAAAATATACACTGGAAAATGGAAAGTATCTTTAACAAATGGTGCTGGATAACTGGGTGTCAACATGTAAAAGATTATAAATAGATCCATATCTACAGCCATACACAAATCTCAAGTCCAAATGGATCAAAAACCTCAACATAAATCCAGTTGCGCAGAACCTGATAGGAGAGAAATTGGGAAGTATCCTTGAACACATTGGCAAAGGAGACCACTTCATTAATATAACAGGAGTAGCACAGACACTGAGAACAAAAACCAATAAATGGGACCTCCTGAAACTGAAAAACTTCTGTAAGGCAAAGGACACAGTCAATAAGATTAAATGACAGCCTACAGAATGGGAAAAGATCTTGACCAATCTCACATCTGGCAGAGGACTGATCCCCAAAATATAAAAAGAACTGAAGAAACGAGGCTCAAAATACCAAATAATCCAATTTAAAAATGGGGTATAGAGCTAAACAGATAATTCCCAACGGAACAATCTCAAATTGCCAAAAGACATTTAAGGAATTGCTGAACATCCTTAATCATCCGGGAAACATAAGTTAAAATGACTCTAAGATACCATCTTACACCTGTCAGAATAAGATAAAAATTATGAGGACGGCTTATGTTGAAGAGGATGTGGAATCAGGGGAACACTCCTCCACTGCTGGTGGGAGTGAAAACTTGTAAAGCCACTTTGGAAATCAGCATGGTGGTTTCTCAGAAAATTGGGAATCAATCTACCTCAAGACCCAACTATACCGCTCTTGGGCGTTTTTGTTTTTGTTTTTGTTGTTCGGTTTTCTAATGTTCCTTGACTGCTTAGTCAAGGTTTTGGAGAAAAATATTGCAGTTTTCTGCCATAGGTGGATGACCCATCTTAGACATTCCTCGGAAAAGTGTTACCTTATGTTCACAGTCCTACCGTATATCCTTAGCTATGTCTTCATGGTAGATCCGTAAACTCACTGCTATAATACAAAAATTCCTGACAGGAGATAGTTCATTTCCAAAAGTGAGTTCTGCCAATTGTCTGAGTCCCCACCTAGGTCATGTTAGTTCTGCTTCTCAGTTGGTAGCCTTCTAAGGAAGGCCTTTTGCTTTGAGTGGAAGCAAGGTGAGTAGGGAGGCATTTCCTGGGTGCAGGGACAGTTAGTTGTACAGCAAGGTTGTGTTAGAAGCATGACGTCACGATAGCTATCCTTATCCATTTCTTATTCTCCCCCATGTTTAAAGTACATATTTTTCTTTATAATATATGCTGATTAGAGTTTCCTCTCCCTTTAATCCCCCAGTTCCTCCCCTCCTCCCATGCCATCCAGATCCACCTCCTTTCTGACTCTTATTAGAAAACAATGGGCTCCTAAGAGATAAAAGAAAAATAGCAAAATTAATTAGAATAAGATAAAATACAACGATCACATAGAAGTGTCCCTGTGGTAGGCTGAAGTGTCCTTGGAGTATATGCCGAAAGTGCTGTATTTGGAATTTGAGGTAGATCGATTCCCATCTGAGGTACAAGTCCCTCTAAATCAACTCACAGAAACTCAAAGACACTGAAGCAGCAAGCATGAGGCAGGCATGGGCCTGCACCAGGTCGTCAATGTGTATATTATCTCTTTCAGTATTTTAGGAGAAATTTTATTTGCATTTTTATAGGGGTGGCTGTTGGGTGTATGAAGAGGTGGGTCTCTGATTCTTGGGTCTTCTTGTGGGCTCCTTTACTCCTGTTCATTTGCCTCATCCAATGTCTATTTGATAATTGTGTTTTAAAGTCCTATCTATTCTAATTCATTTTGTTGTGCTTTACTGTTATCTCTTAGAAGCCTGTTGTTTTCTACTGAAAGATAGAAACAGAATGGATCCTGATAGAAGGGAAGGTGGAGGGGAACTGGGAGGAGTAGAGTGAAGGGGAATTGTAATCAGCATATATTATGGGGAAAATCATTTATGAATAAAAATGGAAGGAAGATCCCAGACTGAAGGATAACACAAAGAGTCATGGCTCACAGAGATACACTGACTCAGATTTTGTTACTTCTAGGTCATTTGAGTATCAGTACTTATCCACCAACACCTCCAACCTAGACCACAATCAGCACTGAGATGTTATTGCTTCTCCCCTTGCCCTCGTTTACCTTTTGAGTCCATCCCTCTCTTTCTGCTTTTGTCTTCATTTAATTTAGGTATCTCTCATTCTCCCACGCTTGCTCTACCTGTTTGCCATTACTCCTTGTCTTTATCTAGGAGTTATATATTAAAGCCCTGTTTTGATATCATTCTTTGTAGTATTCCAATAATTGTTGAGGTTAAGCAATGTCTTCATTGTAGACTCAGTCTTCTATAGTCTGGCATCTTCTCAGGTATTATTTATTAATTTTTTTTCCAGTTGAAGAGTGGGAGGAGTGAGAATACGAGCGAAGAGGTCAAGACCATGATGGGGACACCCATTGAAATAGCTTACTTGAGCTAATGGGAGCTCACCGACTCCAACCAGACAGGGAAGGAACCATCATAGGACCAAGCTGGACCCTCTGAATGTAGGTGACAGTTTATGGCTGGTGCAGACTGCAGGGCCACTGGCCGTGGCACCAGGATTTATCCCTGCTGCTTGTGCTGACTTTTTGGAACCCATTATCTCTGGATGGATACCTTGCTCTGCCTGGATATAGTGGGGAGGGCCTTGGTCCTTACTCTGGGCAACGGTGCCTTGCCCTCTCTGAGGAGTGGATGAAGGTGGGGTGGGGAGTTAAGTGGAGGCAGTGGGAGGAGGGGAGGGAGTGGAGACTTGGATTGTATGTAAAATGAAAAAAGATAGATTGTTTTATTTTTTAAAAATACAATTTTTTCACACATCTGAACATACATACAATATTTATTTAATGATTTTGGATATTGAGACATATACTAGATGATGTGTGAAAAGGGGGACATATTTCAGAAAACCTCTCATTTTTGAAACTTACAAGGCATGCGTTGAGATACATAAACATGCAGAAAGTGGCAGCACCTTAGCGTTTTATGAACCAATAGCTACCGCACATTTAGTTATTGCCGTAAATGGAGTGATGGAGAGTATTGAGAAAGTTATGAAAAAAAATGACCAGCCTGACCAAGATTAGAAAATGATGCCTTAAAAGCCCTGAAAGCTAAGGCATGTTTTAAAAGAGAATGGAGGTATGCTAGGGAGAGTTTCAGGAAGCCGCTCATACTCTCAGATATGACCGCATATCACTAGTCAGCAACATATGATTATTAATTCCGCATGATACTGGCATGTTGAACCAATCCTGCCTGGTAAGGTGGAAATAAAATCGATGGGACTGAATAATTCAAAGTATCATTCATTGTTAGCTTACCTCACTTCAAAGAGCATAAGGTTTGTTGTTATTATTTTTATTGTTATTATTTTCCTTCGATTGAAAATAGATTGTTTTCTCATCCAACAAATGTCCCAAGCATCCTATCAAAACACTAAACTTAACCTGGAACCCAATATACCAAGGGACCTGATGCAGACCCTTGCAGACTGTCTGAATGTTGGCTCGGTCTCTTTGAATTCATATATACTTCGATCAACCCGTTAACAGGTGTTGGGATGTAGCTCAGAGGTAGAGCACGTGTTTTGCATATATGAGGCCCCGGGTTCGAGCCCTGGCATCTCCAAAACAATTCTTTTTAACTAACCTTTGACTTTTCTTTTTCAGGATGTTTCTGTGCAAGGTGTCCCAGACTTTAAATTCCCGTGATGAGGTCATATATGCATAGCTAATTATTGGATGAAATTGCTCATTTGTCACCGTGACAACAATGCTCATCTTTGTGACGCCATTTCCGTAGACACCGCCATGGTCTGGTGAGTAGAACGTGGTCATGCTTCGAGGGATTTGTTTTGTTCACAGATCGAATAAAAAAGGAAAGCTCTGCTTTCGTAGTGGTGACAGTTTGTCTAATGGGTATGCTTTCTTGGGTGAAAACAAGGGAGAAGAGTTCTGGCTTTGAGAGAAAGAAAGGTAGGGCTGGGCGGAGCCATTCCTGGTCACTACAGGGGAGGCAGCATTGCGGTTGTCATAGAAACCGGGGGTCATTATGGCGACCATTTTCAAATGGCGACCAGGCGATGTCCTGGAAAGGAGCATTCAGTTCCTGGTGTTTGGACTGAGTTGAGCTTACGGGTTCCCGGAGGTGAGCAACAGAATCTTCCTGAGGGTTGGGAGGCAGATGCAGGGATTCCAGACCCAAGTAGGACCACTCCTACCTCGGGGTTTGCAGCCTGTGTATCTCCGGAAGGAGAGAGACTTGGGACCATTCTGCCTCCTGCTGTGCTGTTCTGTACCGGGCTGTGATGCAGCCATCGTCCAGGAGGGGAGTTGTGGGAGAGTGAGCAGGAGGGAGATAAGGCCGAATGAGCAGCACTCTGTCTGTGATCCTGGCTTTCCTCTCTGTGAAAAGGGCATGAGATTGCTCGCCCATAGGGTCGGCGAGATTTAAGTGGGAAAGCCTAAATGCTAGTCGATAATTACCCCCGCATGTCTCAGATGAGTACTGAAATATGCACTTGGTTAGAGGATTTTCTTTTTAGTAATTTGCGGTTTTGTTTGGATTTGAGACAGCATTTCACTGTGTCCTACCCCGGCTCAGAACTCTCAGTGATTCTCCTGCCTTGGCTGCCTCGTGAAGGGGTTTCAGGTGTGGGACACTTTGTGCTTGGCACCAGTTTGGCATTTTAATTTCCATTTCCGTGGGACCCACCCTACCAGGTGACCCTGATCTCTCCTCAGAATCCCTGTGACGCTGTCTATGGCCTTAATATCTCTAATGAATCTCTATAAAAGGGGCGATCCTATCAGTGCCCCCTTGAACATCACACCCGAAACCTTTCACGGGTCTATATTACTACTTTCTGACTGACATTTGAGGTTTTCTGTATGTTTCATAGAAATGCTTTATCAGATATATGTATTTCTGCATTTTCTCCTAGCCTCAGACTTATCATCTCAATTCTCATCCATGTCTTTGGAAGAGCAGAAGATTTTAAATTGTAAGATCCCACTTTCTCCAGTTCTTCCATTACGGTTTTTATTCGGTGTCTTGTCTGAGAAATCTTTGCCTAGCACCCAGTGACAGGGATTTTCTTCTTGTGTTCTGTTTGACATTTATAGGCTGATTTTTATATTTTTACATTTGTAATCTATTTTGAATGGTCTTCACATATGATATGATGTAGGTCCTATTTTATATTTGTGGGTTTGGATATGCACTTGCCTCAGCATTGCTTCCTGAAAGGCCATCTTTCTGCATCAAATTGCCTTGTTTATTTGTCAAACATCAGTTCTTCAATAATCCAAGCATGGTACATATGCCAGTCATCCCAGTGCCTGGGAGGCTGCAGCAGGAGTATGGTCAGTTCTTCTCAGCACATACTCCAAACACTCCACACAAGCTTGATGCCAGCATCGGATACAGGGAAAATGTTGACTCAGTATAGGCAGTGGTCTGTGAATGTGTGGGTGTGAGCATGGGCTGTTGATTTTGCTCTTTCACTTGCCAACTTTGATTCAATAGCATGCTGGTCCAATTACTGTAGGTTCAAACAGAGGTCTCCTATCAGGCAATGCTGTTCTCTACCGTTATCTGTTTCTAAGGTTTTTCCACAGGGTATGTATTTAATCTACAATGTTTAGGGTTATCCAGTCAATTTTTAAAAAGGATAAGTGCAGTTTTATTGTTACTGCATTGAATCTGTAGCTCAGTTTTGAATCAGTAGACATCTTACTAATAATGAATTGCTTGAGCCATGAACATAATATGTCCTTCATTAATGTAGGTTGTCTCCAATTCAGCAATGTTTGGAGATCTTTCAGCCTATCAGCACTATGGATCTCTGTGCCTGGATTATTCACAAGTATTTGCACTTTTTGAATCAACTATAACTGGTATTATGTTTAAAACACAATTCTGGTATTATTTTTAAAACACAATTCCTAAGTATCATATTTTCTGTGAACAAATTATTAAATCTTCTGGGAATGTCAGGAACCAAGTGTCAATGATACACAAAGGACTTTTTTTTTTTTGAAAGCATGGATTACTCCATGACGAAAACTTTATTTGGTGCGTAATGCAGTTTACCCCCATTTCATTATCAGCATTACAGGTATTGACAGTCTGAAACAAATGAGAGAAATGTCCCAGAGACAAGTCCATGGCCATCGTCACAGGAATCACACTCAAAGGACACAATTTAGTAGCTCTCACCATCCCGTGTGTGGTCAGAGGTGAATCTGTTGTAACGTGGTTGTACCCCTTGAGCTCTCAGTAAACACCAGGGAGCTAGGAGAGTGAGAGTGAGAGTGGTCGTGTGCGTGTGTGTGTGTGTGTGTGTGTGTGTGTGTGAACAGGAATTCCTTGACAGAGGCTGGTCGTCTGCAAAGACTGGTTGGTTGATGGACTCTAAGACCTGCAGTGATATGGAGATGGTGAAAGTCGCAGTCCCAGGGCCTAATTACAAGTTCTTTTGTGTTCTCTTGAGCCCAAGAATATCCACTCCTTGGGCCCCCTGTGTTGGACTTACCTAACACCTTGTCACTAACAGATGACGTTGGACCTGACATTTAAAATATCAGAATATATCACCTTAACAAAGCTTTAATTTCCTACCCGTCAAAGGACTGAGTGTCATCACATAGCAGCTAGTGCCTGTAGCTGAGGTTTCTCTGCTTTACCATAAAAGTCTACTTAATATTATCACCAATGTACTTAAGGAGTGTCTATAGTTTCTTCTTCATTCTGTTACTATAAAAACTTCATGAAACTGTTTCCACATTGTAACATGCAGTTTGTACTAAACTAAACTTGGCTTTATGTTTACTCACAGATATTTGACTCCAGAGTGAACTCTCTTCTTCCTTCGAGGTGAGAGCTGTGTGTTTATACTGACAGTTGTTAGTGTGTGTTGTGTATATACTCATGCATGTGTAAATATGTGGCTGGATATATATTTGTGAAAGTGAAAGACCCCAGAAAGACCCCGCTAGTTTGCCCATCATAGCTATGTACTTNATTTCAGCCTGACATGCTCAGCTATCCGAAGGCTGTAGCATCCACAGGCGCCTGCGTATTCAATAAACCACCTCTTGCTCTTGCATCCAGAGTGCTGAGCCTTGTTCTTGGGGAAGGGGATCCGGGGGTCTTTCAAAAGTTAGTTAATCACTTACTGCTGTGATAGGTTTAAGTGTTATAATTCTCCTAGTCCTCTTCAATGATGACCTGGTGTTTAGTGTAGTGCTTACTTATCTCCATAGTTCTTTACTCATGTGCTGACTCATATCAGGGTGGCTCAACACCCATTTTCCCGAACTGTTTTCTTCTCTATTGCCATTCTCTATTTCCATGCTCCATTTGTCCCAGTATTGGCCAGAGGAATCCGTTTCAGATGGCATCAGTGTTCATCTGGTGCCTCTGGAGAATTTCCTAGTCTAAGCATTGCTCTCTCTGAGCCCCTGTATGGAAAGGAAGTAATGATGCCCACCTCAAAGAATCATTTTGAGGACCTGAATGGAGAGAAAACCAAACCTGTGTATTTATGTGGTTGGCCAATTTCCCTGGCCTCCTTCATGCTGCCCGTGGATGGCTCTGGCATGAAAGTATGGGCCTGAGTGCACACAGAGAGGGAGAGTACTTGCCACGGGAATGGCAAACATATACAAGCTCACATTCCCAGTATGTGTCTGCAGTCACAATTATCACTGCGTGTGTTCAGGGTGCTGTGATGACCTGGGAAGAGGAAAAATATCATTGTGTACCTTCCCTTGATGTCGTCTGCACAGACAAGGCACCGTCATTCCATCCCCTGGGCTTTATGTGCTTTCTCATCCTGGTTTCCTCAATTTCATGAGTTTTCTTTTCCCTTATGCTACCTTTTAGTGTAAAAACGAAAGGTTTAGTCTCGGCTACCCAGAAGCACCCAGTGTGCTGTGATGTCTGCCAGACAGAAAAGGTGAAGCGAACATTGGGACATTAAGAGTGAGTTAGGTCCCTTCCCCCATCCTGATCCATTCAATATGATAACAATACATCATCCTCTGTCGGTTAGCAATCCTTTGAGGTTAAATGTGATCCCGTGTGCATAAATGCCTTCTCATCTCAGATGAATGAAAGCACCATGATACTGTGGAGTAAGCATGTTACAACAGCTGTCCCAGACCTCCCTGGTAGGTGTTAGAAAGTGGTACTCAAATATCGTGAGTGCCTGCGAGTCTAACCCTATTTGATGTTATTGCAAATATAGCTCCTTCACAGTCACCCCTTGTAAGAACAGAATCTACAATACATTTACTCTGTGTCTGTAGAGGACCACACCACATCACATCACATCACATCACTTCACTTATGCTTCTTGCTTCAAACATCGCAGAGAACTGAGACATATTAAGAGGAAAAGGAAATCTGTGCTTTTGAAAATCATATTCTGCATTGATTTTATTGTTTTTTCTTCCAAATATTTCTATGTTTTCTCTATAGATTTGCTTCTGTTTCATAAACTTCCTTTAGTCCTTTTTAGCAGTATGTCTCATATTAAGAAACACTTGTGTTTCCTTTTGATGATGTCTTTTTATCCCCCACGATAATCCAGCAGAATAATTTATGTAGACATGGAGATTCAGATTTGATAATTGCTTTTATTTCAGCACTTAAATAAATATTGTGCTTTATCCCTTGGAATACATGCCGCATTATAATTACGTGGTTGTCTTTTTGTCTTTTTTTTTTCTTCTACCTGAACCAGAATTTCTTCAACGTGATCTCAAGATTTTTAGTTTTTATTTTCTGAAGTTTGACAATATCAGTCATTTCACGCATTTCTTGGGTTCATACGCTACCTGGTTTACTCAACATTGTTTTTTTTTTCCTTTGTGTTCCCATCCACAAATAGTTTGCACCTTCTGCTTTCATGTCCCTCTTACTTCACTGCCCTCTCTATTCCATCCTCATTTAAGCCTGTGTTCTTCTCCTTGTAGTCTATTTTCTAGTTTCATGACCTGCAAGCATGCCCATACACAGCCACACTCATAAGCAAATTTAATTATAGATTCGATATATGAGGGAAAACTTGGGTCTTTTATTTTTACTGAGGTGCTTTGTTTTACTGAGTCTGCTTTGTTTTACTGAGTTTCTTGATTGGGCCTTCTGCTACATTTATGGATGCGTAGAGTTCACCATTCTTGGAATATTTTCCTCTTTTCGGCTTAGTCAGGGTTTCTATCGCTGTGAAAGACGCCATGGCCAAAAGCAAGTTGGGGAGGAACGGGTTTATTTGGCTGTCACCATAAAGTTAGTCAGGACAAGAACTTCAATAGGGCAGGCACCTGGAGGCAGGAACTGGTACAGAAGTCATGGAGGGGTGCTGCTTACTGGATTGGTCACATGGCTTGTCCAGACTGGTTTCTTCCAGAACCAGGACCATCCTCCATCAATCACTCTTAAGAAAATGCTCTATGGACCTGCCTACAGCCTGATCTTATGAAGGCATTTTCTCAGTTGAGGCTTGCTCCTCGCTGATGACTCCAGATTGTTTCAAGTTGATATAAAACTATCCAGCACACTTGGGTACGCTTTATCCCTTCCTTTATGTACATATTCTTCTGTGGCTTGGTTTTGTTTTGACATGTAGTTCCAGCTGGCCTGGAACTCACTATGTAGAGCAGGCTGGACTGGAACTTTTCATGATCTTCCTTCCTCCTTCTCTTTAGTGTTGAGATTTTGGTCACGCCCTACCCCACTCCTCTTGCAGTTTCATTTTCTAACCCCCTCATTTCTACAATGATGCTTGAATATTATTTCAATTTACTTAGGAAACAATTTGGTTTTTCTTTTAAGCTCAAGAATGGTCTTATTACTTTCCAAGAAAAAAAATCACAAAATGTAGGCAAGCTGCAAGTTTTGGTGGCTGTCCAGGGGAGGGAAATGGACTAGAGGGGTAGAGAATGTCATCGCCTTTGAGTTAAGGTCCCAGAAAGCAGGAAGATTCGGCAAGCAGCTGCGTTGGACATGGAGCACGTGCAGGACAAGGGTCTTCCCCAAAAGAGTAAGATGTCCACAGTGTCAGGGCAGGCAGGCTTAGGGTTTTGATTGGGGTCTGGAAAAAGAAAAAAGAAAAAGAAAAGTGACACTTTTGATTTATAATTCCAAAAAAGATAAGGAGCTGGGTAAATGGTTTTGTTGTTGTTGTTTGTTTGTTTGTTGTTTCAAATTGCAGATGGCTCAGCAAGGAAAAGTGCCTGCTTTGAGGGCAAGCCTGATGATCTGAGCTCGCATCTCAGAACCCATGTAAAAGCCAGATGTGGTGCTCACATCTGTAATCCCAGGATTCCTACAGCAAGGTGGGAGATAGAAGCATAAGAACTGGTTGAAAGCTTGTGGGTCAGGGACTCTGGATTACACAGCGTATGCAGCAGAAACTAGGGAACCCTGCCTCAAAAGGTTGAAGAAGAGAACTGCCTCCAAATAATTGTTCTCTGGCATCCTCTCTTGTACTATGGCATTCCCCAGGCTATGATCACACAAGTGTACACACACACACACACATACACACACACACACACACACACGTTGGTGTACTTAGTACTGTAAATCTGTAAGTAGCTGTCATGGTGACCAATTATCTGGGTTTAAAAAATTGTGTGTGTGTGTGTGTCTTGTGTCTGTGCACCTTTCAGTGCATCAGTGCCTAGACGCGTGTGTGCCTATCAAAGACAGTTTGTGATGATTGGTTCTCTCCTTCCACCTCATGGGTCATGGGAATTGAACTCAGCCAGCAGGCATGATTATGTGCCTTTCTTTTACCTATTGAACTCTCTGCAAATTGCAACATTTCAATCTGTATGTGCATTTGTGTACAAATTTGGCAGCCTCATGTGGAGTTAGTGTTGGCGAATGTTCCATATTCATATGGAGAGTGGGTGTAGGTTGTCTTCTATCAGGTTTCAGAAGTTCATAGAGCTGCATATAGGATCTACCTGGAAATTAGTTTTCATAAATCTTTTCAATGTATTATTTCCTATATGATTATTGTTGCATCGAAAGCAGTGTGTTACAATCTACTATTGTTCCTGAGCTTTTCCTTATCCGTTGTATTAGTCAGATTTCACTAAAGCAGTGGTTCTCAACATTCCTGATGCTGTGACCCTTTAATACGGTTCATCATATCGTTGTGACCTACAACTACAAAATTATTTAATTGCTATTCATAAGTGTAATTTTGCTATTTTATGGACCACAATGTAAATATCTGTGTTTATCTATGGTCTTATCTGATCCCTGTGAAAGGGGTCAAACTCAAAGGTTGAGAACCACTGCTCTAAAGAAACATAACTGGTAGACTGTGGTCCAGCTAATCCAACAATGGCTCTGTCTGGCAGCAAGGCCAAAAATGGTAGTTGTTCAGTCAACAAGACTGGATGTCTCAGCAGTCCCAGTTTGGCACTGGAGATCTAGAGGATTCTGAGGGACCTGCTACTGGTCGTCAGTCAATATTGGAGTCCTAAAAATGTAGGTTCTAACTCCAGCAAAAGGATGCCTCAGAACCAGGGTAGATGACCTTGCTGGTGAGAATGACAGGACTCAAAAGCAAAAGCTTTCCTCTTCCATGTCATTTGATGTGGTTTTCCAACAGAGATGTTGCCCAGATTAGGATGGGTATTCTCACCTCAAATGATCCAATCAAGAAAATCTCTCACAGTATTGCCCAGATGCTTGAGTTTTAGTTGATTTCAGATGTAGTCAAGTTCACAACCAAAATTAGCCGTCACATTCTTCAAAGAAAAATATTGCTACATGACTGGTATATTCTTAAAAAGCTAACATTTTGCTACCAAAGTTGAGCCCATAGAATTATTGTGGGTTTCAAAAATATCTCTTAATTGCATGTTGATTTTAGCCTTTCTTTAATATCAGAATTTTTATCTCAGGTTTCCTTTTATTTGTAATTGGCTACTATGTTTTTGTTCATTCCGAAGTGTTCAGTGTAACATTTCATTGGTCTATTCTTTGAAAGGCAGTAGTTTAAGATTTTATAGTAACAGGCACCCTGAAGAGTATTTTCTTTGCTAGACAAATTCATGTACATTTACATTTATTATGAAATCAATGCGCACGGTCATTTAGAATCATCTCTGTTCTATTACATGAACACACATAGGTAGCACTTACCTTATTGACGTCTGTGAGAGGTTCTGTATTCTAGATACAAGGAGTCCTTAATCTGGTGCATGGTTTTCAAACTTGTTTTTCCACAGGCAGGGCATTGTCTTCATTTATCAACCATTACTTGGAAGAGCATACATCCGACACTTTATGAACGTCCTAACAACAATAAGCTTCTCAACTTATGAAAAGAGGTTTGTTATATCTTTGTTATATATTTTTTGTTAGATATTTGTTTATATATATAAAATATTTTTTTTGAGCTATACATTTTGCTTCACTCCCCTGCCTTCCTACCCTCTCCCCTTCTTCCTCTCCTGTGACACCTACATTCCCAATTTTCTCAGGAGTACTTGTCAGTTTCTCCTTCCTATGTAGATCCGGGAATGTCTCTCTTAGGGTCCTCTTTCTTGTCTAGGTTGTCTGGAGTTATGGACTGTAGGCTGGTTTTTCTTTGCTTTATGTCTAAAAGTCCTTCACGAGTGAGTACATATTACATTTGTCTTTCTGGGTCTGGGTAATTAGTTTGTTTTGGATCCATGTTCCTGAGCTTGAAGGTATTTAGGTTGTCTATTTATTGGATTGTCTCTTTAGATTGATTACTCTGTTTTAGATTTATTTTTTTTATCATGAGAATGGTGTGTATTTGTGTGCGAAATATGTGCACATGAGTGCACATGCCCATGGTGGCCAGGAGAGGATGTTGGTTCCCCTGGATCTAGAGTTACAGAAAATTGTAAGCCACTCAGGTCCTCTGCAGTGGCAAAGTGCACTTTCACCCCTGAGACATCCCTCCAGCCCTACTTAGACCTGCTTTCTCTCAGTGTGCTTTCTCACACAGCCCAAAGGTCTTCGAAGGCATTCTGCTGTCAGAAAAAGTCCAGGGCACAAGGGAGGATGGGCTAGGGCATCTTTATATGCAGCTTGTTGCCTGGCAGTGTTCATAGAAACCTGATGTCATTAAGGCTACCACGACGACATTTATGGAACACAAGAATATATGACAAGGACAGCAGAGATTTACCGCCCCCACTATTTGGACTGAGCTGAGAGTGTGAGTGCCCTATGTTGGGGGCTGACCTCCATGGACACGGGAAGACAAAACTCTCAGACCCAAGCCAGAAGGTGCTGCTTCATCTCCTGAGGGAGAAAGACATGGAGGCCTTCTGGATACACAAGTGTGTACTGTCCTGGTTCAGGGTGGCCAGGAGCCATTTTCTGGAGAAAGGTGGGGTGTTTGTGNTATTTGGACTGAGCTGAGAGTGTGAGTGCCCTATGTTGGGGGCTGACCTCCATGGACACGGGAAGACAAAACTCTCAGACCCAAGCCAGAAGGTGCTGCTTCATCTCCTGAGGGAGAAAGACATGGAGGCCTTCTGGATACACAAGTGTGTACTGTCCTGGTTCAGGGTGGCCAGGAGCCATTTTCTGGAGAAAGGTGGGGTGTTTGTGGCAAATAGGCATCAGTGCCTGCTCTCACCCCACTCCCAGCTCTGTGAAAAGGGGATGAGAATGGCTCATCCACAAATCTCTGGGATCTTCCGTGATAATGCCCGCTTAAACCATCACCAGTGATAAGCGTGAATGTCTCAGATGGATGTGCAAAGACTCCTTTGGTTTGACAGGCTTGCTAAGAATCTTATTTTAACATAAAAAATTTTTTATTGATTTTATAGAGCGATACATTTTTCTCTGCTCCCCTCCCTGCTTCTCCCCTCCCCTTCAACCCTCTCTCATGCTCCCCTGCTCCCAATTTACTCAGGAGATCTTGTCTTTTTCTACTTCTCATGTAGATTAGATCCATGTATGTCTCTCTTAGGATGCTCATTGTTGTCTAGGTTCTCTGGGATTGTGACACAAACTTTTCTAGATTTTAACAGAGACCTTTCTCTGGGCACCAGGCTGGTGCCTACTACTTACACATGCACTTTAACAACTTCTGTTGATTACAATTTCAACATAATTTCTTTATAGATCCTTTGGGAATTTCATATCATGCACCCAAGTCTGTTCATTTTGAGGTACCCCCATATCTGCCCTGCACCCAAGAAAAGGATAAACAACTAAAACCAACACAAGACCAACAAAAAACCCAAACCCAAGCACACTAGCAACCTCCTTGCTCCTCCATATTCCTCCCTGTCCAACACACGTTTTCATTCATCTTAGTGGCATTGGGATCCTCAATGATCACACACACAGTGTACCATTTTGTCCAATCAGCTCTTGTTGCAACCATTCATTGCAGTGAGTCTTTGGTCTCATTCGTGGCCTCTGGTTTCTGGTACACCATCGTCAGTGTACCCTCACCAAAACTCTTCTCAGACATTCCTGGGCCACCATGAGTAATGGAGATCATGCAGGTATCGTTCCAGAGGACCAGTCCCTTCACAAGTTCCAGCCTGTTATAGATGGGGTAGATGTTAGGATGGGCCAACCCAAGGCCCTGAATATGGGCCTGTGATGCAGCTGAGCTTGTCAGTCCCGGCCACTCTGGATACCCCCCTCAGGCTGGGGGCAGAGCAGCTGTGCTATGGCCATGCCATCAGCGCCAGTTCTTGTAACCAGACTGCACTTTGGTTTCCCAGCCACCCAGACCTGAATCATCACACAGAAACTATACTAATTAGAAGAGAAGCAGCGCAGGCCCCTGAGGTCTCCACCCATGATACTCAGACACCATCATGGCCCCAGGTGGTGGCCCAGACCTCTACCAACCACATGGCCTTCCGTGCTAACAGGAGCCATGGACATGAGCTCAGACCCTGGCCTCTGTAGGGACACAGAGCCATACAAGACCCTTGGCAGCAACTCAGACCTGGACAACACCAGGGCTCTGGTTGACAGCACGGGTCTCTCAGAACTGTGTCTCTCCAGTGACAACACAGCCCTTGGACACCAACAAGGCCACAGGACGCAGCCCAGACTCCAGGCTTCTGTGTGCCCTTTGGTGGCAACATGGACAGTGGACACTAACACAGACCCAGACATGTCACTTAACAACAGCCTGAGTCTGGATGGTTGGAGTGGTAAGAAGACCACCCATCTCAGCCTGTTCCTCATCGCCTTCACGTCCTCCATTGCACCTCTTTTCACAGCTCATGAACCATTCTGCTGCTCTTTCTCCCCCATTTCTCCACCACACATTTTGCTCACCATGATGGCCCCCTTGAAGTACCGGGTAGGCCTGTGAATGTCTTCCCACCAGCTCAGGCTTTGACAATCCAGGCTGGCCTGTGGGTGACTGGCACCTGCCTGAGCAGAATGG
>LOEQ01005847.1:118692-132471 GCA_001685075.1 Bramus lutescens | reverse complement strand
CCGGAGAAGAACCAAGTGTGGTGTGGTCTTGTCAGCCTGCTACCAGAGCAAGAGTGACAACATCATGTGGGACTCACCAGGAGAGTCATTTCCTTTTCTCTTCCCATCCGTGTGACCAGCAGCAGATCTGTGATGAGACAGGAACACATCCTGTCACAGCAGGTAGCAGCAAAGAGCAGCACACTGTGGAACAATGGCATTCATAGACTCCCCAGATGACTGAACCCTGTAGGGGTGCCTTTAAATGACCAGGACTCAAATGGAAGCCATCCCCATCAGACCGTTTCCCCGAATGGGCCATGCATTACTGCATCACATTTGCAGGTAGTGCTTATTAAAATGGTAGATATCTGGGTCCACAAAAGACACTGAATCAAACCCTGGGAAGTGGGGTGTGGCATAGCCACTTCTTTCTGATGGCTGTCCATGTTAAAAAGTATTGCCAGTGGGTTTGATATTCTGTCTTCTAGGATACGGAGTCACAGACTGCTTAATTCCATACCGTGTTCTCTTGTTACTCCCGTAAATACCAGTGTGTTACATGGCATGTCACATACGCATCAATTCCTTCAGATATGATTATCCAGATATTCACATACTGGCCTCTTTTGTGAGCCCCGGGTTCCTGCACTGAGAGGACTAACAGGGGTCCCTGTATATCGCGTTAGATAGGTAAACTCTCAGTAAGCAGAAGAAATCAGTAATCAGGGCAATTTCATGTATTATTTGTGCTTTAAAGATCATAAAGAGGCTAGGAAATAGTTGTGATGGGGATTGCGGTACGTGATGTTACCCCCAAAGGTCGTTTTCAGAAGTTAGCATTTGATCTGAGTCCTGAATGACAAAAAGAAGCAAGGCCGTGCACAAGCCATGTTGTCAGCATGCTTGCCCCCGTGGATAACAGTGGATCTAAGAGCAGAGGGCAAGGCCAGTGGCCAGAGCCCTGAAGACAATGTGGACACTGCTTGGGGATAGGGTAGAAAGGAAGATGTGTATTGTTTTCAGCTGTGCATGACATTTGGATTATATGATAAGTGTGGAAGGTGAGTTATGGAATTGACATGATTTCATTCCTTTTGGTGCAAGGTGACTTGCCACTGCACAGAGAAAGGCCTGAGGAGGGAGAGATGAGGGAGTGTGTGGAGACAGTGGAGATGTTTCAGAAGACCAGGGGAGGAATGGAAGTGGTATGAAAGAGGGATCAAGCCATGCAGCAGCGGCGATCAGCAGGAGAGATGCCCCTGCGCAGCCTCGTCTGGGAGAGGGCAGATAGTACCTGTGTGCGCTGTGCATTTACCTTGTGGAGATGTCTGCTCTACCATCTCTGGTTTTGTCTGACCACATGGAGACACAGTGGTTCTGTTTACTGACATCAGTTGTTTGACGTGTTTTGGACACAGGATAGTTTGAATACCCAAACTAGTTATTGTAAAACTTAGCAATTTAATAACGTGTCAGTTGATGAATAATTTTCAGATGTAAGCTTATCTAAGTACAGCTGTAGCAGAATTTCCAAAAGAATAAGAATCTTTACATTTGTCTAATAAAAAGCGAACACAATGTTTAATGTATTTTTGAAAACGGTTGTTCTACAGCATGTACTGCTCTTGGCAGTTTTACAGATGGAGCAAGTGAGTAGGTTTTAGGCAGAGTCAAAGTGAAATCAGTCTCTAGGTGCTGCAGCGACTGCTTGTCCCTATTCTTTCTCCAGGAGAAGATTGCCTTTAGAAATGCATAGGTGCACACATTTAATCCCAGGACTCACGAGACAGAGGCAGTTGGATGTCTGAGTTCAAGGCCAGCCTGTAACTCCAATTGCATACATCAACATTAGTCTGCCACACACGCAGGAACTTCTGAGTGGTATTTAAAGCAGGTATTATCCCTAAAGGCCCCCCAAATCCATAGGTGAGCATTGTGATGCTCTCATTTCACAGAGTGGGAAGCAGGGCTCAGAGCAGAGGAGGGTCTCCGTCTGTTTTCTCCTCACAGAAATGCCCAGCCTGTGCTTGGAAAATGGGTCCAGGACATCCTGGCTCAGGAAACCAAAGTTGTTGGGGCTAGGAAGTTTCCACATCTCCCTGACTCTAGAAGAGTGGTTCTCAACCTGTGACTTGTGACCCCTTCAGAAAACGTCTATCCCCAAAACTATTTCCATCGCGATTCTTAACTGTAACAACATTACAGGGATGAGAAGTAGCAACAGAAATGATTTTCTGGTTGGGAGCACCACAACATGAGGAACTGTATTAAGAGTCACGTCACAGCATTAGGAAGACTGAGAACCACTGCTCTACAGACATCCAAACACAGAATCTGGCTTCTCAGATATGTCTGGGATCCCTTCATCATTGTCCCCGTACTCCTAGGGAGGCGCAGCCCCACATCAGGACACCCACACTCACATCTCTGTGCAAGGGGAACCCTGTTCTTCTTTCCCCGTCATTTCTATCTCCACACACTATGCTTTATTTCCAAATTTTCTTTTTTTAGTCTCTTCATCACTAAGCTTAAGGATGAGTCTGATCCTTTGACCAAACTTTCTCCTGTTTTGTGGTTCTTCTGCAGGCTCTGGGTCATTGGCTCTGCACACACAACCACAGACAGAACAACAGCAGCATCCATTCCCTTGTTGCTGACCTTTGCGGAAGCTGGGCACCTAAGGTAGGTTTGCTGGCAGGAGACTTGCTCTCAGGAACATGATGTCCTTGCCAGAGGCTGGACTCTGCAGCACTTAGATCTGCCCAGCATCTCACGGCCCCTGTCCCAAGCTCTTCACAAATGTGGTGGCAGCACATTTGGGGATTTTTAAAAGTGGTCCCTAGACGCTACTATTGCGCCCCCTGGATGTGCAGGACATTCCCAGCTATATTCTTGATTTCTCTGGTAGCTGAAAAATGAGAATGCTACTACCATGAAAAGAAGTCATTGGTGAATTTAAAAAGCCACAGTATGGGGGCTGGCGATGTAGCTCATGTGGTAGAATGATTGCCTAGAATGCAAATTGCACTGGGTTCTTTGACAGTCTGGGCATGTTCGCCCTCATCTGTAATGCCAGCACTCAAGGCCTGGGGGGAGGAGGAAAGAGATGTGATAGTCATTACTGTTTATGAGAGTATGACCCCCAGCATCCATGGCAGATAGCTCACAACTGCCTTTAACTCCAGCTCCAGCAGGAGTCAATGCCTCTGCCAAACACGTACATTCCCACAGACAGACAGACAGACAGACAGACAGACCTAATTAAAAGTAAAACTAAAATCTAAACAAGAAAAAAGAAGTTTCAGCTCCAGGTCATTGAACGAAGGGGAAAACACAGTGGAATTTAAAATATATGAGTATTAAAATGGCTAACGGACTTTAACAGTCTACAGTCTTGCTGGAGAGATAGTTCAGTGGTTAAGAGTGCATTCTGTTCTTGCTGAGGACTCAAGGTCTGTTTCCAGCATCCATTTTTAATATCCATGATGGGCTAAACTCAGCTCCAGGCAATCAATGTCCTCTCCTGACCTTTGTAGGCACCTGCATTCATGTGTACATAACAGAAATATACACAACATAATTATTATTAAATTATGTGCATTCTTTGCCTCAAAATTATTTACAAATTAAAATAATTGTTGTGGAACATTAAACAAAAATGATCAAATGCCAGGCGGTAATGAAAACAGTTTTCATCAGCGTGATGTGGCATATGCTTGCACTTCCAGCTATTTGACCACTGAGGTTACAGGATCATTAGTACTAAGACGTTTCAGAATAGCCTGAATAGCATAGAGAGGCCATGACTCAAAATGAAAACCAAACAAAACCCAGAAATCTCTCAGAAAACACTAAATTTCTTAGAATAGCAATCTTAGAGTACATGGTTTTTCAAGAGATGTGGGTCAGCATAAAATAAATTTTCGCCAGGAAATCAATCATAAAATTACTTAGTTCTTGGTAATGCAACAATACACATGTAGAAAATGGAATGCAAATGTTACTGGGCCAAGAAGAAAACTAGCATTAAGAATGTGTTTACATGAAAATGAATACTTGAGCTGGGGCGGTGTGGTAAGCTTGGAAGGTCGGCACTCTGAAGGCTGAGGAAGGGAGGTGATGAGTCCCAGGCTGGGCTGGGCTGCTCCATGAGACTCTGCACTAAACACACAAAGTAATGTTCCATTCACTTGTGGGAAAGTTTCAGCTTAGTTCTGGCATGGAAGCCATCCTCTTTTTATCGGATGTGAGGCAGAGCCCTGCGCACCCCTGGCACAGACACATTAAAAATTACCATCCCCTAAATGGGCAAGTGACTTCTTTACCACCACATACAGCAAGGTGCACAGAAAATGGTGGCTGTGACTGTACTCACATAGCTCCTTCTCAGGAGATTTCCCTGCAGACAGCCCCGTGCCTTAGGGGTAGGAATCAGTCCAGCGACAGACACAGATTTCCTTGTGGTACTACATGTGCTTTCGGGTGGTGTTTGAAATTTCGTATCCAGGAAGGCAAGTACTTTAAAGTGTAAACTGAGAAAATACTTGTGCTCGGGTGGTAAACACAGGGCTGGGGAGACAGCAAAGTCAGTAAAGTGCTGGCCTTGTGGGCATGAGGCCCTGAGTTCCATCCCCAGAGTGCATCACTAAGAAAATGAAGCTAAACTACAGCAGGAAAAGTAGCAGGTGTGGCGAGACGTGCTTGTTTGTGAAGGTAGAGGGAAGCCCATTCCTGGAGTGTGCTGACCAGCCAACCCAGCCTGCCTTGGGTGTTCCAGGCCAGTGGGAAACCTTGTCTAAGAAAAACTTCAAGGGGGATGGCGCCTGAGATACAACACTGGAGGCTGTCTTCTGTCCACTGACCACATGCATGTATGCACACACACACACACACACAAACACACGCACGCACGCACTCACACACAGGCACACACGCACACATGCACACACGGACCCACACTAGCACATTTGATAAAGGATTATACACCTTCCATACTTCAGGAGAAGTAGTCATTGTGTTCAGATTCTGGAGCAACAAAGCAGACAGACAAATGGAATCAACTCTGATGCTCTGTGCATGCGTGTGTGTAAGTGTTTTCACACAGGGATCCACCATCTTTATCTAATGAGGCAGCTTTATATTAACCTTAGACTGGGATTGGTCTCCAATCTCAGGTTTACATTAGATATACCTAAGATGTCAAGTTTTATGTGCCAGGAAAGTATACTGAGGTGAAAAAAAAAAACATTGCCTTATCTCCAGAGGTAAGGTCCCTTCAAGTCCAGGTCACAGCCAATGTTTCCTCCCACCCGACCAAAGACTCCACTTGGCCCCCCGACTCTCACAGGTGTAGTTCCCAATATTGCCACGAGGTGGCAGCAAAACTATATGCCTACATTTATTTCCTTTAAAAGGGCTGATGTTTTATGGAATAGCAATGCATTTTTAGTTTGTTTGGAAAGTTGGTACAAGTACTAGAGCAGCTCCATTTATGGATTGTCGCAAATCTTGTGCTCCACTACTCACTTCATCCTCCCTGAGTGTAAAGTGGGCAGTGCACACGGGATACAGATTGGGGCTCTGTGGAGAATATGAATGTGGTGGTCACATTGAATCCCCTTACACTGGGATTGATGGATTTCCCGGACTTTCCATCCCCTCTCCAGCAGGCTGTGGTACAGCCCCCAGATCGCTTTCTGACAGACAAGTTGTCTCCTGGTCAGTCACTGGCATTGTGCTGCAGGATGCCTGCTGGGGACTTCCAAGAGCAGCCTGGTGTTTGTGGTGTGGTTGCCAAGTACGCTTCCATGCTTATCATTTTTACAGGCAAATTAGAATCATTCCGTCCAAGATGGTTTAGGTTTTGTGTGTATGCTTGTGGGTTGGTGTGTGCATGTGCACGTCCTTATGACTGTGGAGGCCACAAGAGGACGTTGGGTGGCCTGCTCCGTCACTTCCTCCATTATTCACTCCAGACGGGGGCTCTCCCTAAACTTGGAACCAGGCTGGAAGCCAGCAAGTCCCACCTGACAATCCATCTCCCACAGCAGCAGAGCCACTGTGGCCACTGATTTCATTTTTGAAGGTCTTGGTGGAAAGGAGAGTCGTAGAGCACAGGAACACTGTGCGCCACTGGTAAGGATCTGGCCTCTCGCGATCATGAGCAAAATTTTGTATATAAGAGGAACAGCAATCTTTTATTTTTGTTCCTTAACATTTCCAGATAAACAGCTAGAGACATACATGGAAGACTGATCTACATCAAGTTATGATCTTCCTAACCCAACTGCCCCGTTATTATGTTCACTTTCTCAGGAAAATATATTTTATTCACTTGGGGAGCAGCTCACTATGTACCCTAGGTTGGTCTGGAACTCATTGTGGAGCCCAAATTGGCTTGAATTCGTAATACAGTCTCTCATAATATTTGTTTACGTTTCAAGAATGTTAAGTCCTACGCTGCAGGATGCCAGCTCCAGGAGACTCCACTGCTTTTCCTGACCCAGCTTCTGCATCTATGCCACCATAAGCTTTGGTGGTCCATCCTTTCCATGATGGTAGGATTTAATGTCATTTCCATACGGCAGCAAAGGAAGGATTTTTGGACATTTCCCCCTTCACACACCCTTTTCTGACCAGACTATGAGTTCTGGCATCACAGATGAATTGTAAGCTCTTTATACACTGTGGCCCTGCCACAGAGCACAAGTAATGTAGACTGTCACCCCTGTGAGCATATTGCCCCTGCTGAGGAGTCAGGCAACGTTTCTGTAGGAGCAAATATGAAGCCACCCTCTTCCTTTACTTAAGTTTGATGTTGGAATTCTTGGTTAGCATTTGCCAGGCTGCTGAAGTATGCATCATTTAAGCAGACTTATAGCACCCTCTTTCCAGAACTGTTCATGGGATTACTTAGGACTTCAGAAATCAGAGTTTAGCAGTGTGCATCCTGGGACAGCTTTCTCCACCTTCTCAGCGAAAGGAAGACTGTTCTGTTACCTGGAGAGCACACGTGCCTCAGACACCGTCTGCATATAGCTCAGATGTAATATGTATTCACCCTTACGGTGTGGACTAAGCTTCGGGGTCCCCTTTCTGTTGCAGGAAGATCTCCAAAGTATTTCCTTTACCTTCCCATCATTTTAGAGCCACTAACTTGATATTGAAAGAGAAATTATCCCCTGAGCCCTAGAAGAAGAGATTAACGCACAAGAAAAGAAGCAGGAACCACAAGTCCCTTGCCAGCCACAGGACATTGTCTTAGCTACTGTTCTATTTCTGTGAAGAGACGCTATGCTGAAAGGAATTTACAGAACAACACATTAAATTGGGAGCTTGCTTACAGTGTCAGAGGGGTAGTCCATTACCATCACTGTGGGCAGCATGGCAGCAGGCAGCCTGGCAGGGCACTGTAGCAGTAACTGAGCGTTTACATCCCGATCACAGGCATGAGGCAGAGGGCTTTTGAGACATCAGAACTCCCCCAGTGACACACCTCGTCCAATAGGGCCACACATCCTAATCTTTCCAAAACCATCCACCATTAGGATTGAAACATTAACCATATGAGCTTTTGAGGATCATTTTCATTCAAACTACCACCGTCCTGTAAGGGATTTCCTCTGCCCCATCAGCAGCTGCAAAGGGAAAATTGTGGCTGGTTGAATATTCATAAGTGCATAGACCAGAATCTGTTCCAAGATGTCAGTCATTAATAGAAAAGAGTACTGTGTAATGTTTGGGGCGGGCAGGAGGGCATTCAAGTTACTTATCTGAAATAAGGTGCTCCTCAGAAAACAGAAGTCCCCTTTTGGTCCTCTTCATGGATACACCTGGGTATACTGAAACTTTAAAGACCTTGAGCACACAGGAATTTACAAAACGCCATCTGACGTGGTCACTGTTCCATCACTGTGAAGAGACACCATGAGCAAGGCCACTCTTATCAAAGAAAGCATCCACGTGCCTTGCTTATAGTTTCTGAGGTTGGTCTGTTATCATCACGGCAGGGAGCATGGTGGCACGCAGGCAGACATGGTGTTGGAGAAGTAGCTGAGAGTTCTACTTCCTGATCCATAAGGAGAGAGAGGGTGACACTGGGTCTGGCATGGGATTTTGAAATTCAAAGCCCACCCCCAGTGACATATTTCCTTCAGTGATGCCACGTCTACTTCAGCAAGGACACACCACCTAAGCCTTCTCAGAGAGTGCCACTCCCTGGAGACTAAGCCTTCAAATACACAAGCCTATGGGGGTCATTCTTATTCAAACCTCCACACCACCTCCAGACTCCAAGAGATTTGAGCTCTGTGTTTGCCAGGCACATATCCCTGGGTGGTCTATGCTGTAACTAAGAGAACATTAGCAGATGAAAGCTTCTCTCTTATCCCACATTGATGCCCCCTCCCATTTTCTGCAAAGAGGATGTGTGAAATTTCTCTTTTTTTTTCAGTATAATACGACCTTCATCATCCCACATTGTGCTCTTATGGGGGTAGCATAAACACAACTTGGCCAGTAAGGTTTTCTTGCAGTTCTCCAGTTGCTTCCAAGATACAGTCTGAGCCATTATACCAGGATATCAGATGTGCACATAGCCAGAGTTTTGAGGAACTGATCGATTTCTCAGACATGCACAAACAGGTGTTCTCTTTGGGAACTCAGCTGACTTTGGGCAAATGAAAACATTGTGCAACTTACTAAAACGGGAAACTAAGAGATTTGAATTGTCACACTGCTTGAAGAAGCAGGCCCACTGGTGAAAGGAAGTGTCCTTGAGTCATTCCTTGGGAGCGGGCACAAATATCCACAGGGGAATTTCCTTTTGTAAGAAGCAGCTATAGAATGAGATGGTGGAGCCTACAGACGGGGAGTTGTACTACCAGTCCCTGTCACATGATATATTCCTAATGCACTGAAGAAAGTAAACTATGTACGCAACCCTTGGGGAGCTGGAGAGATAGATGGTTCGTGACAAGAAAAATAATCTGTTAAAGTTGAAGGCAGGTGGCTGGGTGGTAGTGGCGTACACCTTTAATTCCAGCACTCGTGAGGTAAAGGCAGGCAGATGTCTGTGAGTTCGAAGTCAGCCTGGTCTACAAGAGCTCGTTCCAGGACAGGCTCCAAAGCTACAGAGAAACCCTGTCTCAATTCCTCTCCCCAATGGAGGCAGGTGACATCTGATGATTCATGTCAGAGTGGCAGGATTGCAAGCCATCTAGCCAGTTGCCCTATAGCCATGAGAATTGGGGCGGCTGACAGAGATTCAAGGATCCATGCATTCAGGGCAACAGAGAAATCAGCATACTCTGGTTCGTGGCATCTTCTTGACATAATAGAAAAGCTTTTGAGAAATTACATTTCCACTGATTATCTCTAAAATGAGCCAATAGATTTTTACAGAATTGAAATCCTTACGTACTATATGGTACATAGAAGGACCTCAACAGATTCCACCTTGGCCCAACTTTCTCCTTCCTACCATGGAAGCAAGGAGAGTGGCTAGAATCAAACAGTATGACTCACATGCGGGCCTCCTGGAATGGTAGCAATAAAAAGCAGCCCACACTCATGCTTGCATTGAGATTCAAGCTTTGGAGCCATTATTGTGATGTAGGGTGATGATGGTGATGGATTTTAGACTGTTTCTTATTAACTTGATATATATAGTTCAGTATCAGAACACTGATATTGATAGTACTGATATTCAGTATCAGATTTCTGCTGACTTATACTTGACAGGATCTTACACACACGAGACACAGAGAGAGACAGAGAGACAGAGAGAGAGGCTGAGAGACAGAAAGATCATAAGCCCCTGACTCTACAGCCAATTCATCATAGCATCAGGATTCCTGCACTGCGATGTCCTCTGCTCCATTAGCTTCACCATAGACATGGGGTTGCTGACTGAGCAGTCACAAGCACACAAAAGCATGACTGTGGTTGTTTGCATTGACATGGGAGACCAAGAAGTGCCCTTTGAAGAAGGGTATGGAGTAGAATCTCCTTCCTTCTCCTGAACTGAGTTTGTATGATTCCTCATTAGTCTTGTTCTGACTGTGTAAGTTGGGAATAACGATGCCTTCCTCCTAGAATGGTTAGGAGTGAGTGATGTTAAACATATGATCGTTGAGATGTGTGCAGTTGTCAATGAAACCATAGATAAAGATTCTGATTCCAACTTTTCTTTCTTCTGGAGAGTGTTCCTGAGATTCCTGTAGTTGGGTCGTCGGGGACTACTTTCATATGAGTAGCTATTATGCTCTCTCTCTCTCTCTCTCTCTCTCTTTCTCTCTTTCCCTCTCTCCCTCACTCTTGTCCTCCCTCCCCCCTCGTGTGTGTGTGTGTCCCCTTATGAAAAGCGACAAATGCTATCAAGTAATATCTCTGTGTTGTCTTCAACATTTATGGCAGGTATTCATTTTGTGAGGTTGTGCGATTGCTTTCAACCTAAATTTGCTATTGGCAGCATTTATTACCACAACACACATACAATACATTACTCTGGGTCACTGGCACAGAGGAGTATGCCTGTAACTGAAGGTTACAGCTATGCATTAGTTTAGGCTGTAAAAGTTGATTGTGTTGGAAAATTGCAAGGGAAGTAAGGTTTGTTGTTGTGTTGTTCTCTGAAATGTAGGTTAAATGAGTAGGCCCAGTACAGAGTAGGAAAGCAGTCTTAAGTGACCATTATCTCAGTAGTGAGGCCCAGCAAAAGTTCCAGTCTCTTAGAATGTAAGCAATATTGTCATAACGTTGTGTCGCCACAATTCCCAGATGCTCATAGTAGCTTTACGAACAGAAACACAATGTTCCATGGACGGGTGAACAGATGAAGCAAGTGTGCTGTCCAAAGCCTGTCATCCCAGCATTTGGTAAACTGAAGCAGGGGTTCTACTCGTGAGATTCTGTTTGAAGGGGAAGGAGAGAGAGTGAACAGAGCTGGCAGAGAGCTCCGTGGTAGAATGTCTGCCAACAAGCTGAAGGGCTTTGGTTCAATCCTCAACACCACTGCAAAACAAGTCAATAAGAATCATTGATATGTGCAACGATACGGTAAAATTAAACATAAAATCTGTGGGTGATATAATACGAATCAAAAAGCCAAAATCCAGGCCTGGAGAGATGGCTCAGTGGTTAAGAGCACTGACTGCTCTTCCAGAGGCCCTGGGTTCAATTCCAGGCACCCACATGGCAACTCACAGCTGGCTGTAACGTCCATTCCAGGGGATCTGTTGCCCTCATACAGACATACCTGCAGACAAAAGTCCAATATAAATAAAATAAAAATAAACTTTTAAAAAGCCAAAATTGAACCTAACAAAATTCTCCTGTAACAATTTTGCCGGGGAACCCCTCCCCTGCCAGAGCAGAGCTGTTACATTGGGGAACATTGGGGAAACCTTGCCCTGAAGCAGGGCTGTTAATTATGCTTATGGTGACTTTGTGGTATTCCTGGGCTCCTGACTGCCAGGATTGCTTTCCAACTGAGCTGCAGCGCTTACAACTGCTGTTTAAGCTGGTGTTAACAGAAGACACCAGTGATCCAGTGGGTGACCTCTTGCACGCTGCCCCAATTTTATCAAGGAGAAGCTGGGCTACGTGGAAAGAGTCAAGGGTAGCACACTCCCTTAAGGAGAGGATCCCATATCTCTGCTGCCCTTGAGCCTCCTTGCCCCCAAGTTTCAAAGCAGTAACTAGTCCTCTTAGATCAGTGATCCCTGCCTCTCTCAACCGTGCAAAGATGCCCACCTCAGGGCAACCACAAGAGAAGGAAAGAGAGACCCCATTCTCTTAATCACAACCCCTTGTTCTTGGTCAAACCCTGCCCGTGTTGTCAAAAAGAGGTGTCAGGTTTCTATGGCAACTGGGACGCACTCGGTCTTCCCCCAAAGCGGAAATGACTGTGTATCCACTCTGTCTTCAAGTTCCCCCAACCCCATTTCTGAGAACAAAGCACCTTTCACCCTTGAGGCCACCTGAGAAAACGTTCATTAGATTAGTACGATTTTAGCTGCAGAATGTACTTTAAAAGACATTTTGGTCGCCATAATGACGTCACGTCTCTAGGGCAATCGCGATGCTAGGATTGTTAGGCAATCTTAAAATGTCTCCACATGGACCCCTTTTCCATGCCCTTGCCTGTCCCTGAAAGTAAACTCTTTAAGATAACCAAAGAAATCACAGTCATTTGAGAAAGTGGGCCAGGTTTCTTTGTGTTAGCAGAACCCTGTGCAAGTTTTGGAAGCAAACCACGTTAGCGGCAGCGAAACCCTGTTTTCGGTAGATGAGGCACATCTAACTAAAAACTTATGGGTCGCCTTGATGACGTCAGGTTACTGTGGCAATAGCGACCTGCAGCCTTATCCTCCACTCTGGCACTGTTTACATACAACCTTCCTTTCTCTCCCTTATCTTTCTCTGAAAGCAAAACGCTTGCTCTTTTGCAGGCTACCATCTTAAAGGGGGATGTAGACAATTGGCAAAATTCTTGTCAGTGTCTGGGTGGGGGTGGGGAAGGGTGTGTGGAGGGAATGGGAGGAGGGGAGGGAAGTTATTATTGCACATTATTATATATTTTTATTCCTTGGATTGGTGTTTTTAAAAATCTAATAAATTAAAAATAAAAAAGATTTCTTTCACCAGTGCTATTACTATTTTGATTGGCACAGATAGGTGTGGATTAATATACAGATATGGCTTTCATCAAAGATGGTAAAGCCATGCCTTTTGAGTTCCTCAGAAAGTATGAGTTACTGGGCTGACATCATGGTTTAACAGGTAAAGCACTTAGTACCATGGTGAAAGGAGAGAAACAACTCCCAAGGATTGCCCTCTGACCTCCACACATGGGCTGTATTGCTAATTTTCTTGGTGTCCTGTACTATTGTAAATGATAGCTTATGCTTCCTTTTTTAAAGACTTAAAATTACATTTATTGATGTTTGTACATGGCGTCAAAAATATCATAGTTTCCCATTATGTTTCCCCTGAACTTTCCCCAAACCAGCCACTTGAATTGGCAGAAGACACCTCCGGGTACCCACTGAGCAGAGTACTAGGTTTGAAAAGGAACCCCACCCCCACCCCGCCATGCTCTTGTTTTGAACGCTTGGTCCCAGCTAATGGCTCCATTTAGAAAAGTTGTAGCTACTGAAAGAGATGGAGCCTAGGTGGAGAAAGTAGTTCACTTCGGATGCTTCTTTGGGAATATGTTGCCCTACTGAGCTCTCGAATTCCTGTCAGGAAAGTGATGAACACCTTTCTTCTGCAGCACACTCCTGCTCTCACGTTATAACGTGGCTGAACATTCATCTTCTCTGTGGTGAACTGAACCAGGATTAAACCTTTCCTCCTGGAAGCTTTACCTGGTGTGTTGGCCACACCTTTGTGGAAAAACAAACAAACAAACAAACAAACAAACAAAAAACAACAAAAAAACCCCACAAAACCTCTTCATCCATATCATGGCTAGCAAGCAACTGTTTGTGACTGACTCCCACATGTGTGCCATTGCGTCTGCTGAGCTAGCTGTCTCGTGAGTGTCTGGGAACTGCTTTGTTATTATCTCTTGTCTTGCCCTAAGAGTGCTAGGATGACACACAAGTACTCTCTCACCTTTATCTGAGTTCTGGGGATCTGAACTCGGGTCTTCATGCTCTTGTGGCAAGCATCTTACCCTTGGAGCCATCTTCTCTCACTCACATTTACTTCTCACTGCTGTATTCTGAAGTCTGTGATTCAAACTCCTCTCTCTCTCTCTCTCCCTCTCTCTCTCTCTCTCTCTCTCTCTCT
>LOEQ01005847.1:73180-83234 GCA_001685075.1 Bramus lutescens | reverse complement strand
TCTTTATTAACCAATGAAAGTAACACATAGACAGATGACCCTCCCACATCAACTACCCCTCGATGTCACATCAATGCTGAACAATGAAGATCAGCAACGTTGTCCATCTTGGAAGTGTGCTCTGAGCACTGAATGACATCATTTTAAAGGGGTATGGTACAAAAGAAATGTTTGTCAATTTTTAAATTTGGCTTTATGTATCATTCCTATTATTTTTCTTACAACCAGGATAAAAACACATCGCAATCAGTTACGTTTGAGATAATGCTATTATCAAGCAGCCTGGGTGCTTAGGGCAACCCCATCAAATCGCCACACACCTCAGAGCATAAGCCAGTAGGAATTTCTTTTCCTGCTCAGCCTCCAGAAGAGATGCCTTCTTTGTCTCTTGCAGCTTTTCTGGTGTGTGCTGCTCTCCTGGTTTTACAGCAGTATCCCTGTAAGTTCAATGTTCTTCGAGCTCGCCTTTGTATTTCAGATTTCTCTGTTTCTGTTATGAAGGCAACAGTTGTTAGATGCTAAATCCAGGATAATCTCTTCTCAAGATTCTAAATTGCACAGTCACAGATTCCTTTTCCAGAAATGTTGCCCTCATGGGGCGCTTGCAGGGAAGGGGCTAAGTCTTGGAAACATTTCATTTGATGATGCAATTAAGACCGCTCTGGTTACAAACAAGAGTGTAGTTAAAACTACAATGAGATGATATATTTTGAACCTAAATAAAAAAAAATCCTAAGGAAACCTTGTGAAGGGCTGGAGAGATATCTCAGCGGTTAGAGCATTGACTGCTCTTCCAGAGGTCCTGAGTTCAATTCCCAGCAAACACATGGTGGCTCACAACCATCTGTAATGAGATCTGATGCAATCTTCGGACCTGTAGAGACACATGAAGGCAGAACACTGTATACATAATAAACAAACAAACAAATAAATAAAAGTTAATTAATTGTGAAGAAATATGAAAAGTAATATGAAAAGATGACAACATTAGCAGGGCTTACTTTGTGTGTTATTTTGGGGGGATTATTTTATATTATTTCACATATGTTCTAGTAACACATATCACTCATGTAAATAAATTATTGAAGTTGTTGAGCACACTTACTTCACAGTGATAACACAGGAAGGGAGAAAGGATTCCAAGTAGTGTTCTATAAAATGCTATATAAAATGATTGTTGTTTGTTTTGTTTTCCTTTCAGTACTTTGCCCCTGTACCCACTCAACTGAGAAAACCAGATTCACTTATTCCTGTGCCTTGATTAAGGAAACTGCTAGTCTGATCTCTGAGACACAGTAAGTAGCACAGAAAGGTTAGAGGTATTTACCCTGGACCAATACGACTGGTGTTCATTTCTGACCCTCAGTACTTGCTGGTCATTCCTTTCTGTTTTAGTTCTCATACGTTTTTAAGAAATATTTTCAATGTATCCTTCTCCTTTTTAGAAGTATATTTGTTTATGATTTTATGTATATGAGTGCTTTGTCTTCGGGTATTCCAGCACACCAGAAGAAGGCTTCAAACCCCTTTATAGATGGTTGTGAGCTGCCATGTGGATACTGGGAATTGAACTCTGGAACTCTAGAAGCGCAGTCAGTGCTTTTAAGCACTGAGCCATCTATCCACCTCCTAGTTCTGGTATGTTTAAAGTCATGAAAATATTAGCTACTCAGTTACCAGATGTGGGAAGTCTTAAATTAGTAAGCATAGTCCTGGCATTGACAATAATGTTGGGGCACTGAGGAAGTCAGGAATACATATTAATTACTATTTTCATACTGTCTGAGTCACTGTTCTATTGCTGTGAAGAGATATCATGGTCAAAGCAACTCTTATGAAAGAAAGCATGTAATTGGGGGCTTGCTTACAGTTTTAGAGATTCAGTCTATTATCATCATAGCAGCGAGCATGCCAGCATGCAGGCAAGCACCCGAGTAGTGGCTGAGAGCTACATCCAGATCTGCAGGCAGAAGGAACAGAGAAAGCCTAGGCCTGGCATAGTGTTTTTGAAATCTCAAAGCCCACCCTCAGGGACACACTTCCTCCAACAAGGCCACACCTCCCAATCCTTCTAATCCCTTCAAATCATACCATTCTCTATCGATTATTCAAACACATTAGCCTATATAGGCCATTCTTATGCAAACCACCACACACACCTAATCTGGTTGCTATGTGGATTTCTAGTGGTGAGTATGGACTGGCCTTCATAATTTGGACATTAGAAAAAGGTAACATGGGAGCTGTAGAGCTCAACAGGTTTGTTGCTCTTGCAAATGACCCAAATTCAGTTTACAGCACCTATATGGTGGTTCCCAACCACCTGAACTCCAGTTTCAGAGTGTTTAGCACCCGCTTCTGAACTCCACAGTCATCATGGACATACATGGTTCACAAACATACTTGCAGGCAAAGCATTCATACATATAAAGGAAATACATTCTTATTGAGATCTAAAATTAAAATGAATATGAGTAACGTTATTTGATTCTTGTTCTTAGTTAGTTATATTTGCATCAACTTCAGCAAAAATGTTTGAATATATAGTCCAAAAATTAGAGCAAAAATTTTAATGTTCATTCATAAATAGGAGAATTTTAAATGTGTGTGAAGAACTGGGGCTATGGCTCGGTGTCACAGTGTTTTCTAGCAAACATGAGGCACTAGGTTCAATCCCTATTATAAAAAAAGAGAGGGGGAAAAAGATCCCTAAGGTGTATTCGTGGCAATTAAGGGGCAGAAGTAGATGAGTTGCCACAAGTTTAAGGCCAGCCAGGTATATACGGTAAGATTTTTGTCTCAAAAATTTTAAGGGTTTTTTAAATGATGTTTTTCATTTCTGTAGTCTTCATTTTATTGACATCAATAAAAATGTTGTAGAAGTAAAAAATAAATAAGGATAAATATTTGAAGCCCTTCCTATATAAAAATATAATAACAATACAAAGTCTGAAGGAAAATCCCTAGCCCAGGTAATTTGGTTTAGAATAGATTAGAACTATATATGCCTCTGCCCATTTGGCCACTCCAAACAAGCATCTTCAGGGACATGACAGACGCCTACAGGAAGGGCAGGAACAGTCTTCAGAAGAATTTTACATTCAATAGTTTCCACTCAAGGAAGTCTCCACTTCCCCAGCTTAAAGTGAAGCCTGTGAAATAAAAAAGCTTCCAGCATGCTTCTCCTTGGCCTATCTCAGATGAAGCCCCTGAATAGTCAGTCCTGTTTACCCTACCTGTCCAGCTAGCTACCCCTTTGAATCTTATCACCCCCAGTTAGCCTCAAGGGACTTCATAGGGGAGGAAAAGATGAGGAACTACACTAACTCACATCATGCTCAACTCCACAGATTCCTCAGAGGGATCAAAGTTGAGTCACAGTCTCATTCAGCCCAAGGCCCCAGGAGTGATAAACACACAGGAATGAGCAAACCTCCCTATTAGTTCCCAGGCTTTCTATCTGCCCTTCTCCGTCTGCCTCCCAGAAATAAGGCACAATCTCCTCTAGAACCTGTTTCTAGAACCCCTGAACAATGTCCTCTTTTACCAGGATCCTCCAGATAATAGAAACGTACTATGATAATAATAGAAGGAGTAAACGTGCAAGTCAAAGATGGAAAATTAGACCTAGGATAATGGGAAAATAGTTCATGTTCATTATTTTTAGCAAGCTAGCTCCTAGGAACCTAAGACTCAAAATATTAACTGTTGGTTCCATTAGAACTCCCTACATCACAAGTGGAGAAAATGGATGTCTCTTTTAGTAACTCTGGAAAAGGCTACATGTGGATACATCTGGAAGGGTATATATGACAGGTTTGGAAAGAATTACTTCCTTCCATGAGGCAATCTGGGATCTACAGGCAAAACCATGCAACAGAGCAATGCAATATTTCACTTAAAGAGGAACTACTTAAAAGGTCTCATGAGTAAAATGCCCACTAAAAGATAGCAGAGTAGGAGATACTGACCTCCATTATCAACAACTACAACAAAAACACAGAGGCACCCATTCATAAACCAAACATGCCCAGAGAGTGCTCAGAGGACCACAAAAAATTCCACTGTCACACAATGGAGCAAAATCCAGATAATATCCCCTTTTGAGATTAGCAAACCTGAGAGGTCCCTGGAAGTAGCTAGGAGTAACAGAAATCCAAAGTCATCATCATCAGTCACATGGTAGAATCACCATTATCCCCAGAGGCCAGCTCCACAGGGGAATCAAGCATCTATTGCTTTTAGCCAAGACCATTCTCAAATGGGAAATTCAGAAAGGATTAAGCTGCATTGGGAAAGATACTGGCAGATCTCCCAGCTCTAACACTCCCAGGTCCAGAGTTACAGCATTTTTTGGGTATCTGCACTCTAAATTCAAGATCTATGAAAGCACTATGACCACCCACACCTCTGACACACACACACACACACACACACACGTACAGAAAATAAACATTAGAATATTGATCTATTCCATACTCTGAGTGGAGCACTGGACCCTCATTATGAAGTACTATGCTTTTAGAAGTAGCTCAGTCACAGCTAAGGAGGTCACCACCATGATGTCAGAACCAGTCTAACTCTGCTCATATCTATGCTCCTGTTCTATGATGCCTGGATAAATGACAAGGACATGTATCCCCTGTACTGCCACCAATGTCAGCAATGCACACTAGGTATCACTTTGAATCCCAGAAATGAAAGTACTTCAGGTTTGTTTCATGGACAAAATTCATCAGACACTGGTGCCCCTGACACTACAAATGACTGCAGGAAGGACGCACCCACACATTCCTCCCCACCATGCACACAACATTCTCTGTGCCAAACCATATCTTAGTACATAAGTCTTAAAAAAATCAGGAAGACAGAAATCATATAAAATTCCTCTTTCCTTCTCCTCTCCTTTGCCCTCTTTCTTTCTTTCTTTTTGGAAACAGGGTTTCGCTATGTAGCCGAGCCTGGACTTGAATTCCCAATCCCTCTACCTCAGTCTTCTGAGCACTGGCACTATAGGCATGTGCCATGACACCCAGTGCCAGCGTGTTTTACAATCAAATGGAACAGTGCAAAACTGAAAACCACAAACAGGAGGAATTTCAGAAAATTCGCATAGATGTGGAAATTGACCATGTTTGTAAACAACCAAAGAGACAAAGAAACATTTTTAAAAGCAATATATATATATTTATATTGATACAGAAATGGAAAGATAAATCTATGCAATGCAGAGGAAGTCATTCTATAAAGGAAAGTCATAGCAATTAATGCTGCTGTCAAAAGAATACAAAGATCTCAAATGATTTTTTAAAAGTAACACTATATTTCAAGGAGCTAGGAAAGAAAGAATACTTATAATCTCAGCAGAGGCAGGAGTCCAAAGTCAACCTGCCAACCTGGGCTACATAGAGTTTCAGGCCAGTCTGCTTGACAAGACCTTGTCTTAAAAAATTCACAAGGACACTAAGACCAACATTAGGGGACTTTTGATATACAGTGTTCATAAAAAATTGAGCAATAAAACATATAATTATAATAATACATGATAATTCTTTGAGCAAAATAATAACCTATGAGCCATATTAGCATAAAGATAGCTCTATTCAGCAGTCAAATGTCAATATATTCAGAAGGAATGGCAGAATTATAAAAACAGTGCTTGATAACTAGCATCATAAAAAGTGATTCAGAAAAGCCTCATAAAATGGATGCTCAGTCTGTACCAAATCTGACAGCATTCGCTGAGTTACCATGGTAACCATGATAGCCAAGGAAAGCTGAGAAAAATCAAACATCACAGTCCTCCGTTTGCTTCCTAATATGTACAAGAAACTGAATGCAACTGACATAATACAGAATAATTAACCTCAAATATTTCTTATGATAAATACTCTCATGGCTTAATCAATACACGCAAATATACATACATATCCATATACATACATTTCTTTTTCTCAAAACCCAAGAACCTAGGAATTCTCCAAGATGGATTTGTTTGGGGATAAAAGATGAAAATTCTACAATGCAATTGCAGAAATCCAGAGCTATTAAACTACTTCATTTTGCTGACTTATTTTTCTAAAAATTACCTAGTGACTTCTAAAAGCTGATAACAGAAGTTTGAGCAAATAGATGATGCCATGATTAATTATATGTGCCAACTGTGCTGCAGTGCCCAGGCATTATTTTGGATATTCCTGGGAGTGTGCTGTGGATGAGATTTACATTGGAATCAGTACACTGAGTAAAGCAGATTGCTCTCCATAGTGTGAGTAGGCCTTATCCGCTACTCGGAGGCCTAAAGAAAACAGAAAGCTGATGCTTCCTCATAAAGAGGTTTTTCTGTAGCTCACTCTGGAATTCATATATGATATTGGCTCTAGGGAGTTACCAAGAGACTGGCTGTTGATTCAAGTTTCAATTGTTTGTTCAGTCTGAAAATTGCTGGCCTCTTCCATAAAAATTTGAACTCATTGAACATCCAAAATTATATGAGCTAAATTTTTGTATCTCTAGAGAAATAAATGCATAGAGGTAGATACATAGATGATAGATAGATAGATTGATTGATTGATTTATAGATAGATATCTGTTATTGGTTCTATTTCTCTAACGAACCTTGATTAGTACTGATATTCAAAAATCTTTCTATCCTACAGTAGCTGATGCTTTTTCTTTCTTTCTTTCTTTCTTTCTTTCTTTCTTTCTTTCTTTCTTTCTTTCTTTCTTNGGAGCCTGTCCTGGAACTCATTCTGTAGACCAGGCTGGCCTCGAACTCACAGAGCATCTGCCTCCCAAGTGCTGGGAGTAAAGGAGTGCACCACCACCACCCAGAAGCCTATGCTTTTAAACAAAAAAAGATATCTCAGTAATTAATGCCATGCATTTGGCTTCTGGGAGTTCAGTGAAAATGTAACATGAATTAATGGATATTAAAAATCCTATTATTCATAAGACCATCAGAAAAGGAAATGTATGGGAAGAAGCTATCCACATCTCTAATGGGACAATCATTTATACCTTTGGTCACATATTTTGCTTGCAGCCTGAAATTTCTTAAAAGAAAGAAATATCATATTCCTGCTGCTACCTCCCTTTTACATTGCTGTCTTTTCAAAAACACCAGCATGTGTTTTAGATTGATTTTCCTGTTTCAGGAAAATGACAGACAGTAGCTTCAGCACTGATGCTATAAGCAAAATCAATAATACATGTTTATAAAAGTTGTATCTTGAAACACTGGTGTTCAATAGCTAGCAGTTAAATGGATTCAACCCATACATTGTTAGTGTCCTAAATTTTGTAGGTATGTCCAGCAGCTATTTTAATGGTATTTTTACTTTTCTTCTGTCTAGCTTAACCCTAATTGAATTATTGTCTCCTGGAGAGATTTACATTCAGCGTTTTGATTCTTTGCCTTAGTCACATAGGGAAAGTATACAGTCTGATGGAGATGGGAAGTTTAATAGGGATTTAGTCATATATTCCATGCTGTAGTCTGTGCTAGCAGTCTGAGCACTTGTTCTGCATGCCTATGCAATTAAGTCTGCTTGTTGTCCCAGTCTATTCTGACTTACTGGCAAATGAATCCCACTTGTTAAACAAAACTCTTTCAGTACAGAAGTTATATTTTATTTTTAGCGTTTAACAAACAAAATTTTCCAGCAGGTATTCAGCAACTTAAACGTAAAACAAAATTATTCTCAGACATTTGTCATTAGACAGCCAGCTGGAGCTTTTGCTGCCTTAGCAGCCAAGTAATATGGATAGGCTTTGAATACTCCACATTCAAAACTTTGTAAAGTGGTAGATAATGGGGACCTTTAATGTTTACTCAATAAAGTAAGTTCTTGATTTTTCTCATGTGTGGTTTTAGTACATCATATTGAAGGCTTATTCATCTACTTTTGCCCAGAGTATCTTGCCAGCACCCTCCCATTGTATACTTTAAATGAAATCTGCTTGGGGTGAACCACAACTATATGTTAGCTGTATTTCAGGCAATTAATACAACATTTATGGTTTATTGGATAATCCCTAGGTAAGGTGTGCTTGAAGTTCCATAGAGAAGTAAATTATTTATATGTATAGAAAATAATTTTTGATACTTTGAGTAAATAGAAACAGTATTCAATGTCAGTTTGGAGATGAATGCGGAGAATGCTTCCTACATTTCAAACTCTTCATGGTGCTGATATGAATATGCAAAAGGTGTTCATAGTTTGATTAGCTCTGTACTTTCTAAAAGAATAGCTTGTTTTTTTCAAAGCACTATACACTTAGATGGCATTCTACCATCACAATTTAAATGTAAAACGTTTGTGTCTCAATTCATATCCTATTTCCTTGTGTCTCAATTCATATCCTATTTCCTTGTGTCTCAATTCATCCCATATTTTTTTAAAGGAATGTCTCATTGAGAAGAGAACTGTTAAAGTCTTAGCACTCAGTGTTCTGTGGTATATACAAATGCTTGTCTTAGATGCAGAGGCCTTTTGTTTGGTCAAGTGCATATTTTAGCAGTTACAAGGAAATGATTGTCATACATGTCTCTCAATGTAGTAAGACAGCATATACAATACTTTTTGTATATGCACAAAAGCCCTATCATTCATAAGAGCATCAAAACAGGAAATGTATGGAAAGAAGCTGTCCACATATGTGCAGAGCTTGTTTGTACACTAAACACTAAAACACTGCAGAGAGAACATGAAAAAAGATACCCTATCATCAGGAGTCAGAACATTCAATATCATTGTCTATTATCCTCAAACTGATCTATAGAGTCAGTGCAACTTTTGATTTTTAAAATGTTCCAGAAAATGATTTTTTTTTGTTTTGTGAAACACGGTCTCACCATGTAGTTCTGGGGTCCGGGAACTCACTGTATAGACAAGGCTGGGGCCTCAAACTCAGAGATCCATCTGCCTCTACCTCCTGAGTGCTGAGTTTAAAGGCAGGGGCCACGATGCCTGGTCTCAGAATATACTTTTAAAGAAGAAATTGACAGATCTATTCCAAAGAGCATATGGAAATAAAAAAGACCTGTGCAATAAAAACATTCTTGAATTTCAAGATTCATTGCAAACTTGCAATAAAGGACACTGGCTGAGTGCCTTCTAATTCCATTTAATGTTCACAGTACCACAGAATGAACTCTCAGTCTCCGAGAAGCCTGTGCCCCATTTTAAATGCCATTCACGAGCCCTGAACCATTTTGTTTGTGCTTCCATCACAATCCACTCTTCAGGTTTGCCTAACTTGTTTGGGCAGCTCCCAAAATTCAAGGAAACATTTTTAATTAGTTTATATAAAATGAGAATGTGAAGGACACAGGCAAAGAGATATATAGCAAGCTAGGGGGAAGGGATCCAGTGTATCAATGCCTTCTCTAGTTGCCACCCTCTAGGTGGAAATTCTAGGAATTTCCATGTATTGAGCTATACAGTGGATCTCTAAATTCATTCCTTTCGGATTTTAACACATGCTTACTTACATAAACATAATTGAAGGATAGACAATCATGGAGAAACATGACTGGACAAATAATATGATCTATGCTAACAGACTGGTTGAAAAAAACCAACAATACCTGATTTTTCTTGACCATTCTATACAATGTTCCTTCCTCTCTGATGTGGGGCAGAGCTCTTACTGAAACTAGGATCTTATGATAAGGTAGGGCAGAGAGTTTCTTTATGTCAGTACATACCAAAAATATTAGAAATCATATGACTCATCTTGTGAAGGAGAAACTGTAGAATCTGTAGCATGCATTAGGGAGGTAATTATGAGCCAGGAAGTACAGATAAAAATGTATACATATGTACGTCATAATAAAACAAGAAGCAATTGTTATTGTTATCATTATTACTGTTATTATCATATATGCAATCAGAAAATAAAGTAAATAGTAATATATAGTAACATTGCAAATGAATTTTAAATCCTGGGCGGTGGTGGCGCACACCTTTAATCCCAGCACTCGGGAGACAGAGGTAGGTGGATCTCTGTGAGTTCAAGGCCTGCCTGGTCTACAAGAGCTAGTTCCAGG
>LOEQ01005847.1:48898-66860 GCA_001685075.1 Bramus lutescens | reverse complement strand
AGATCCACCTGCCTCTGCCTCCCAAGTGCTGGGATTAAAGTCATGTGCCACCACCACTGATTGGCTTTCTGAGACAATTTTATAAGCAGTAAACATATGATTTCCAGTTCCATTCACTTTCCTGAAAATGTTGGTTTTACAGAGAGTAAAAGTAAGGTGCTGGATTTTATTAATTTAGTAGAGAAGTTCTCAAATGATAAAAAGAGCTGCTATCATATTCTTCCCTAGCTTGACACAAAGGTCTGTGTGTGGACCAAAAATTCATCATAGAGCAATGTGATTTCTAAAACACAAAGGGTTGGACTGTGACCAGATACATCAACAGTGCAGACAGTTTTGCTTTTATTTGACAGATTGTTCCTATGTGAAGCCATGTCAAATGGATCCTCAAGTAAATATCCAAGATATCATATTACCACAAGGAGTCCTAAACAAGTAAGGCTTTGGGGCCACGTTTTAAAACAGCAGTAATTTTCATTGTATAGACACAGAGTGTCATGCAATACACCAGTAATAATGAGAGAACTGGGGTAGATAGGGTGTAGATGGAATTCAGAAACACGGTGCATGGTGAAAACTGACAATTACATATTAGCAACCAGTTAAACCTGTGAAACTGTACTGGCTAAAAAGTTTTTTGTACAGTTTTTTTTTCAAAATGTGGATGTTTGGAGCCTACTCCAGACATACTGAGTCTCTTAATTTGATGTCCTTTTAGTATATATGATTGCTGCTTTATACACTGGTGATGTTATGTCTTGGTGAATAATTACATGTTTTATGTCAAGATGTTTTCTTTACAAGTATTACATCCATCAGTTTTTGTGAATCAGATGTAACATTCACTGTTATAAATGNATGTTATGTCTTGGTGAATAATTACATGTTTTATGTCAAGATGTTTTCTTTACAAGTATTACATCCATCAGTTTTTGTGAATCAGATGTAACATTCACTGTTATAAATGAAGGCCTGAAAATTAGCAATATGCATGCTTATTCTATAATTTTAGGGATTGACATTGTTACACTTGTTGCCATAAAAACAAGCAAATCTCATCAGCTGCGCTATTTTGATTACAGATGCCTCTCTAATTTTGCATTAGAAAATTACCATTGCTAAATTAACCACAGCCATTTTAAGCCCCTCTCCCATACACACAATTTTTTCTTTATTGTCACACTTGGCTAATGTTTGCATGATTGGCCAAAGGTCAGAATGTGTGTCTCCAAGGAGGGAAGCCTGTAAACCCCGTGGAAATGGATGTCAGCACAGTGGTGGGGAGGTAGACTATGTCAAGAAAGAAGGAAAGAGGCTCACATCCTGACATTTGAAGACTTACAAAGGCATTAACAGGGTAAATAGGCAGAACGCAAGAGTTCCCTTTGCTCTTCTCTTTGGGAAAAACAAGAGGTCAATTTGTTCACCGTGGGTCAAGGCTGTCGTGCAGCAGAACAGTTTTCTACCCCACATCTCTGCCCCAAAGGAGTGAGGCAAAAGCACAAAGTCAACAGGAACCAGGAAGCAGCTCCAAAGTCTTAGGAGCAGGAAGGGGGCGTGGTCTGCTAACAGCTGCACAGAAGAGCACTGTGGCCTCATAGTCTGGGAGAACCAAGAGGCATTCTCCAGCGATGTCGATGAGCAGTGGTTTAGTGCTTGCCTCTAGGGCCTGTCTGGATGTGTATAAAGTTGTTTACGTGCTAGAGAGCAGCTGTTCCCAAAATGACATGTGCTGTGTATTAGTATTAAAAATAAGAGTGAAACGAGTAATGCTTTATATCATTATAATGATATAAATTATATAAAGTATTTCACTTATGACCTGCCAACTTAGCATTCTGTGTTTGGTGTAATGGTCAGTATGCAGTTGCAATCCATAGAAATATTGACTGTGCGTAATGTCAAAGAGGATCAGATCCCATATGATTGAGAATCTATCTCTAGCCTTGCTTGCTTTGTTGGCTTCAATTAACTCTAAACCACAAATGTGAACTTTTCCAGTTCTTATTTTCATTTCTTGTGAGCGTATGTTTATACCACTGTTCTGATCCTTCCAAAGCTAGGCCCAGTAGTAGCATAGACTAAGGCCCTCATTCCAAGCTTGTCACAGCAGTGGCAATCAATTTATCTTTCGTTTCCATCTTATCATGTTTAAAACCACAGAAACTTATGAGATTTGCCATTGTAAAATAAAGTTTTGCAAGTGATATTTTTCCACCCTCTCTAAAATGTATACATGTGAATAGTGTGTTGTTTCACGCATCTAAGATGGTTTGTACAGTTTCTCTTAAGTTGTCTTCCTTTTTACTAGTATATTATTGGCAAATTGTGTTTCCCAAAAGCACCATATTTGAGAATGATACTTATTTAATCAGGTATGAGCAATTATGGTTAGTAAATTAAGTTTGACATTTAGGAACCTAGAATGGTTTATAAGCTTAGTATTTGTACCTAGCTTATAAGACTCCAGCATGTGGATGGAAAAGGAAGGTTATTGCTGACAGCTCAAGAACTCTGAGGTAGTTTGTAAGCCCTAAGAAGAGAAGACTGGTCAAAATTTTACAAACTACAGGCCAATTCTGGTTGAATTAGCTTCTTGGCTTTATTTCATACTGTTAGGATAAACAAATAGGAAAAACCTTTCCAAAGACCACTATGAAAAACCCATAGCTAATGCCATAATTGCTGGGGAAAGCCTGAAAGGTTTTTCTTCTGGCGCTGACATAGGACTGGAGAGATGGTTCAGCCATTAAAGGTTAGACTCACAACCAAAGTGTCATAATTAGAAATAAGATACCAGCATTCAGAATTGTCTGGCAAGAATAAGAAATAAAATCATCCACAAAGCAAAGGAATTAAAGCTATTTCAATTTTCAGGCTACATGGTCTAATCTAACCTTTAGAAAAACCACAGACTCCTTAAATAAAAACAAGTTCTTAACCTGAGAAGGGCTTCAAGTTTAATACTCAGCGCGCGTGCACACACACACACACAAAAAAAACAAGAGTCCATATTCCATAAGGAAATATTAATACTAGTAAGTGAAAGTAGAAATTCAACACTTAAACATGGATCATGTTTCATTCTTCAAAATTTACTTATTTTATGTATTTTGCCTACAAGTATGTGTGCATACAACATGCATATCTGGTGCCTGCGGAGGTCAGAAGAAGGCATCAGATTCCCTGGAGTTGGGTTTTCAGGCGGTTTGAGCTGCTGTGTGAATGTTGGGAATCAAACTCAGGCGTTCTGCAATAGCAACAAGTGCTCTTCAACACTGAGTCATCTCTCCATATCATATTGATTGGACTTCAATACATTGACAATACACCAAAAAATCATAAAAAAATTCTAGGCAAGACAGATTGCTCAACAGTTAAGAGAGAATCCTGCTCTCGCAGAGGACCAGAGGATCCTGGGCACCCACACTGGGTGGCTCACAACCACCTCTAATTCCAACTCCAGGGAAGTCTGAAGACTCTGGCCACTTTGTCAACTGTACTCAAGTACGCAAAGTCACAGTTGTGGGACACTGTTTCTGGGGAGAAATGAACGAATGTCTACATTCCCAAGATAGGGTACCAATTACAAACAAAAGTACAAATACCAGCTGAGCAGTGATGGTATATGCCTTTAATCCCAGCATTTGGGAGGCAGAGGCAAGCTGATCTCTATGAGTTCAAGGCCAGCCTTGTCTACAAGAGCTAGTTCCAGGATATCCAGGGTTGTTATACAGAGAAACCTTGTCTAGAAACACCAAAAAAGTATAAATACCACCAAGGTTCTACTTAGTAAACTAATGAGTTTTTATTGGGATTACAGTACATACACAGTTGAGGGGTCGCTTCAGGAGCAGAGATGACGCAAAGACAGCTGGTGTGGGAGGTCCTTCTGTGTGTGTCTGTGTGTTGCTTTTATTGGTAAATGAATAAAGAAACTGCCTTGGCCTGTTGGTAGGGCAGACCTTAGGTAGACGGGGAAGATGGAACTGAATGCTAGGAGGAAGAAGGCAGAATCAGTGAGAAGCCATCGAACCACCACCTGAGATAGACATGCTGAAACTTTGCTGGTAGGCCACGAACCTTGTGGTGATGCACAGATTAAAGAAGATGGGTTAAATTAAGATGTAAGAGATTAGCCAATAAGAAGCTAGAACTAAGGGGCCAAGCAATGATTTAATTAATACAGTTTCTGTGTGATTATTTTGGGTCTGGGCCAGGATGAATAAGCAGCTCCCTTCTCCAACAGACAGCCACATCACCAAAAGCCCACCCCAGCTTGGGTGCAGCTCACACAATCTAGACTTGGAGTACACTACATAACTTCCAAATGGCTCAACCGGTTGGAGATTGTCCTTTCCAAGTAAGTCCGCTGGTCTGAGCCTCTTCCCAGCATTTCTGCTGCTCTCTATTTCTTCTGACTGGGACAATCTGCTGGGTTGAGGCTCTTCTAGGCAGCCCATATTGTTTGAACACGTCTCTCAGCAGTACTTATTGTTTATATATGCTTGGAAAGGGAGGCATTTACTGTACCTAATCAGTTTCAGGGACTTTCTGATTCCTGAACTCAGGAGCTTCCCTGGAAGATGGAAGGTTTTCATCTCAGAAGGAACTGCTATAAGACACTCATACAAAGATGCGTACTTTTTAAAATACTAAAAATAAATCTTAAAAATAAGTAATTCCATTTACACTGAATCACAAAGAAAATATAAATAAACTTAACCAAGGAGACCAATGACATGCACACCAAAATATCTACAAAATGCTGCTAAGCTGAAAAAGATATAATGGAAAACATCCCATGCTTCTGGATTATAAGACTTACTATTACTATGATATTAAGTCTTATATAATATTACTAACCAATGTGTTTGATAGACTCAATGCAATATCTATCAGTATCAATCTCATCCAAGAAAGAACAATCCTAAAGTTACAGGCCATCAAGATAACTCAGTGGATATGGACACCTGTCACCAAACTTAATGACCTGAGTTCATTCAATTTCTGGAGCCCACATTGTAGAAGAATGGGACTGACCCTATTCTTGAAAGTTTTTCTCTGATTTTTATGTGTCATGGCATGCATGTGTACACGCACACACTCACAAATAAATATATAAGTGAAGAAGTTAATAAAATAAATAAATGTAAAACTTAAAAACTATCTAAAAGTTTATATTCAATTACAATGGATCCTCCAAGAACAAAATAACAGTGAAAATGAAGAAGGGGCTGAGAAGATGGCTCAGCAGAGGAGCCAGGTTTGCTTCCCAGATCCTACATGATAGTTCACCACCATCTGTAGCTCCAGTTCTAGGCATCCAAGGCCCTCTTCCAGCTTCAGTGGAAAACAGGCACACATGTACTATACAGAAAAAAACACCCACATATAAAATAATAAAATAATTTAAAAAATTATTTCAGTTTCTTAGAGTACAACAGAATTATATTCTTTCCCCTTCCATTTCTTTACTCCAAATCCTCACCTATATCCCTCCTTTTTCCAACTCATGACCTCTATTTTGTTCATTTTGGTCACATACATATATGTAAACGTAGATACATGTATATTCCTAAATATATAACAACAAGCTGCTCAGTCTATATAATGTTACTTTTATGTTTAGGTTTTTAGGGCTGTCCATTTGGTATTGGATAGCCAATGGTGTGCTCCTCCCTAAAGACGATGGTTTCTCCCACTCTCAGCATTCCTTAATTGCTGGGGAATATTATTTTCAGATGTGTGACTTTTGTTTCCACTGAACTTGTCTAACTCTGTGAAGTCATCCTAACTATGCCTGTCTGAAACACCTGATGATCCTAATAAAGACATGAATGGCCAATAGAGAGGCAGGAGCAAGGATAGGCATGGCTAGAAGGCAGAGGGTATAAGTAGAAGGAGAACTCTGGGAAGAGAGCAAGGAGCAAGAGAATAAGGAGAGGAGAACATCCGGTCAGCCACCTAGCTACACAGCAAGCCACAGAGAAAGAAGAAAGGTATATAGAAATAGAGAGCGATAGAAGCCCAGAGGCAAAAGAGAGTTGAAATAATTTAAGATAAGGAAAGCTGACATGAAATTAGCCAAGCTAAGGTCAGGCATTCATAACTGAGAATAAGCCTCCGTGTGTGATTTATTTGAGAGCTGGATGATGAGCCCCCCCCAAGTGAAAAGAGTAAAGCATCACATAATACTTAGTTGCCTGTAGTTCTTCTTTATGTTTGGCTGAGGTCTCTTGGGCTTCACCTCATCCACTATGGCATGTCTATTGGTGTCCTTGTTCAGGTCACATTTGGACAGGCATGGTGGTGAGACTTTGTGGCTGTTGCTTCTGACATTACTTGGAGACACTATCTCACAAAAAAGACCTCCCTGTTCCTTTGACTCTCACAATCCTTCCACCTCCTCTTTTGCAATGTTCCCTGAGCCTTAGGTGCATGAGTGTTTTATAACTGTCTGAGTTGGGACCAGGCTCCACAACTCTGCATTTTGACTGGTCATGGTTTTCTGTAATGGTCTCCATTGCTCAGCAAGAAGGAAATTATGCCTGATACTGGAAACAAAGCAAACTACCCAGATCTAGTGAAGTCATGGATCCTAGAGAAGCCACAACAAGTGCTCTCCTAAACCAGCACAATCCCTATCTGCACTCTAAACATGTGTCCTCATGTGTGAGTGGAGTCTTCACCTTTCATCATCAAGGAAACTTCTCTTTGCAATAGATAGAGACCATTATAGAAAATCACAATCAATTAAAATAATAGATAAAAAAGAAGTTTTCTAAAGTTTCTCCCTGTTATATGTCAAAGTTCATTATAAATCTTTAGTCAGCGCTGACACAGAAAATCAATAGAATAGAATTAGGCAATTGAGAAATCAATTTTCACATGTACGATCAATCTATTTCATTTTTTCTTGTTTACTCTTTCTTCACTTTAATTTTTATTAGCATGTATTGCCTCTTTGAAACTGAATGGATGGCTCAGTGGTTAATAACCTTCACTGATATTTCAGAGAACCTGAGTTCAGTTTCCAGCACCCACCTCGGGTAGCTCACAACCAACTGTAACTTCAGTTCCAGGGGATTCAGAGCCCTATTCTGGCCTCTGCAGTCACCCACAGTCAGGTGCACAAAGACACGTGTCACACATATATGCATAAACAAAAAATAAAATAAGTATTTCAAAATCTCTTCCCGATCTATTCTAATAGACATGGATGAATTGCTCCATCTGCTTCTGCACTTAGTCTTTTGCTGTGCCAGACAAAGAATGCTCTTGCATACTATATCTCACATATGTGAGAATGAGCAGAAAAGGCAAAAAGCATATCTTATCGACCCCATGAAAGGCTGACCTAGAGAAATAATGAAAAGAATTGATTGATTTCCACAAAGACTGCTATGACCCTAGCACGTAGGTCAGAAGAGGGTACCAACTCCTCTTGAGAGAGATGATGAGGAACAAATGCCCAGATGCAAATCTGATGTCAGGATGCAGACTGCAGCCCTAATGAGTGACTCCAAAGCCATTCTTTCCCCTCGATTTCAATGACTTTTGATTATAAGCTCTGTAAGATTCTTCAATATACAAGTCTGTGTATGAGCTAGTTCCCAAGCATTAAGGAATGGAGAAGGGATCCACAGATGCAAGTGACTAAGAAAATGTCTTGTTAAAGAACAATCACTTTCCTCTACATGAAAGAATGCTCAAATGAATTTCATTTCAAAATATAGGCAATGAAATATTTAAGTTTAAATTTTAAAAAGAACTGATTCGATAATAATGTGGTACAATGCATCAATGTTGACAAAAATGTAGTATATTTATTTTTAACTGTACCATAGCTAAATTAAAGTTGATAATATTTAATAATAAACAATGATAATATTGTTACTTGCTCATGGTAAAGAAAAGATATTTTAAAATCAATAGGACACCACACTTTTGGTAACTATAAGTAAATCTCATTTTACTGAGATACAACTTTCCACACCATTCTGTATATCTCTGAAAAAAATTTTGATATAACCCCAAGTTATATCAGATATCCCTTGGCAGCAGGAAGCATATGACTTTCTTGGCCTCTCTGAATGTGATGTAGGTAAGTTCTTGGTCAAACTGCTAACCTCAGTGACAACGAAATCAAAGATGTCAAAAAGAAAATAATTTCTATCTTATATGCCATTTAATGATATGGAAATGGATATTGGAAGGGAGTTGAGGTAGAGTCTATGCTGCCTTGGCTGGCCTGGAATGCTCTATGTGGGCCAGGCTGTCCTTGAACTTGCAGCAATTCTTCTGCCTTTGCCTTGTACTGGGATTACAGATGCGTGTCACCACAATCAGCCTGAAAATAGTTATCTGAAAACACTTCTTGATAAAGACAAACTTAGAAGGAAATGGAAGACAATTGTGATTGTCTTTATTTGTGACAAGGTGGTTCATCTTACAGGCTTTATATTCAAGTGAAGTCTTGGATATCCATGGGATTGGATGAAATGGACTATAGGCATGACTTAGTAGGCATGGAATATTTTGGATAACTGAAAACTTTCTGTAGTCTAGAGCACTTTGTGGACACCATCTATAGCACCTAAATTGGAGATACTTCCAGTGTCATCTCCTTGAAATACTGGGCCTCCCTAGTCCAGGTCCAAAGAGTCAGATAACTAACTGCTGCTGGCCACGTTATAACCATTGGCCCAACAACTCAGGGCAAAATATTATCCAGTCCAAAGCCAGTCTGCCTCAAGCAGGATCTCTGTAACCCAAAGTATAAGCTCCCAGAAAACAAGAACCTTAGCTGGAAAGCTGCTTTCAAGTCTGATGTAAACAAACCATCACAAACAAAAAACCTTTGTGAATCAGAAAAGGAAGCATAGCATGATCACAGTTTCCAAATACAAAGCACACACCAAAACAACGTCTTATTAAAATGTAAACACTGAACAAGTTTAAATTGTTTTCTTGACATTGCCCTCAAATTCTATAAAGATGCGCTAAACTTCGTTTGGGAAGAGAAAAATGTCTCCTTTTATTTAAGAAAATATAGTGAAGAAATTGTACTAAAAAGAAAACTGAATGGTCACAATTATAAGTGCAGATATCAAAATTGTGTATCAAATTTTCACCACTTTGTCTGGTATTGCAGGGGCTGCTCATGCTCTTCCTTCTGCCTGCATCCTCCTGGAGCCTTAAGTCTCAGAATGCTATTAACTCTAGCACTATGTGGCTTTGTGAGCAGCAGAGAGCTCATAATGAAAGGGTGAGCATGGCATCTATAGCACTCATCTCATATCTCTGTGCAAAGCCGTAAAGTATTCATTGTTTACATCTGTGTTGTGATGCTTTCTAGAACTATGACATTGTTATTCTATTGCTGAAAATTTGTATAGTGCTAATGGTTATTCTTGTCCGTATCTATTAGCAGGCATAAGGACAGCCCTCTATTGATTGTATACCAGGAGTACAACTACTGAATGAAGACATGCATTCCTCTTTAGCTGTAGTAGATATTTACAGTTTTCCAAAGTGATCATATCCATTTAGACTTCTACCTAGTGTGTGTGTGTATGTGTGTATGTGAGAGAGAGACAGAGACAGAGAGACTATCCTTATAAAAAATCTTGTGATTTTTCAGCTTTTTGACTGCTCTCCATCCTCACATATTCACAGATATCCTAACTAATTGAACCTAAGAGAGGTTAAATGTTCTTCTAAAATAAATGCGAAGTCTAATTTCTGGACTCTTTTTTTTTTTNTTTTTTTGCTACAACCAGGCCACAAAATTTTACATTATTCACTTCTAGCACTCAGGAATTGATTGTTTCAAAATCACAGAGAATAGTTCCTCTGTAGTTTTAAAATTGTATTCAGATAAAAGTTCACATTCTACAATGACGAGAGTGAAATCTGCAGCCCAATATGCATCTATAGTAGAACCCCCTGGACAGTGAAACTTAATGGGTACAACAGTGGCATGGAAGAAATTTATGTTGTTGAGCTTAAGACATCTACTAGTCAGTTTTTCAGTAAAGAGCCAGATGATAAAGTTTTAGGCTTTGTGAAAAATATATTTCCTTTGCTTCTGATATATTTTCTTTTATCTTAACTTATTGCAAGCTGGACAGGGTTAGCAATTCAAGAGGGATCACTCACACAGCAACAGATACCACTGCCTACCAGAGCAGAAGTAATCTGAGGTGTCCACCTAAGAACATTGCATGGTCTGTGGTGATTTGAATGAGAATGCCCCCCAATGGCTCATGCACTTGAGTACTTTTTCCCCTATTGTTTGTGTTATTTGGGGACACTTAGGAAGTGTGGTGTTGGTTGGGGAAGTGCATCACCAAGGGTAGGCTTTGAGGTGCCAATTCCCAGTTCACGCTCTGTTTTGTGCTTACAATTTGAGATGTGAACCCTCAGCTTCTGCTCTCAGGATCCAGTTCCTATAGCCTTCTGGCTCTCCTCCTCCAACATGGACCCTAACCCTTTGGAACTGTAAGCCAAAATTTACTTTCTTCTAATAAGATGCCTCACGACAGCAGCAAAGAAGCAGCTAAGACCTGGGCTCGCTGGGACAGAAGGTTGTGTGGTAGCTGTTTTCCCAGTGTGAGTATTCTAAGGCTATCAGGCAAACACTTTACAGTGTGTTTCAGCCAAGTCTGAAAAATAGCATAATATGTTTTCCCTATACAGTATAGATAAAGGCAATCACAACAAGCTAACCATAGTGGCTCACACCTGTAGTCCCAGCATATAATAAAGGCAGAAAATTGACACAAGACCAAAGTAAACTACATAGTTCCAGGCCAGTTGGGTGTATACAATAAAACTGACTCAAAAAAGCAAAACAAACCCAAGCAAGGCATCATATGTATGTAATAACATCACTCATGAGGCAGAGTTAGGAGGCTCAAAGAAAACTGTGAGACCTGTCTGGTCTATATAACCAATTCTAGGACAGCCAGGGATGTATAGTCAGACCCTACCTCAAATAACAAATTAATTAATGGGGGAGCTGAGGAAATAACTCAGCCATTATAGTTGTTTGTCTTTCAAGTATTATGTTCTGAGTTTGATCGCCAAAACCTTTCTTTTGTAATCCCAGCGCTGGAAAGGAAGAGATAGGTGGATCTCTGGGGCTCACTTAGCTAGGTAGCCTACCTACTTAGCAAATTCCAGGCTAGTGAAAGATCTTTGCAAAGGAAAAAGAAAACAACAATTACAAATCGGAAGGGGTTCAAGATATAGCTTGTCTATTTGTCTATCATGGCCCAAACTGTATATTCAATTCTTTTTACCATGAAAAAAAGACAATTCCAGTCCACATATGTCTAGCAGAAGAGTGGCAAAGTCACATGTAGAATGAGCTATGTCATCTTTCATCTTTATCAAGACACTACCCTGGGTGAATAAATTAGTATAATCTCTATAGTGACATTTGCTGAACTATTGTTTTCCATAGTAAATGTATGGAACATTTCTCATATCAATGAATGAGGATTTATCAAATACATTTTGAAAATCTGAAGAATGGGAAAATAAGCAGCATAAAATACATGAAGTAAGTAGTACTGTATACAATACCAAGGAAATGTGTTAAAGATATAGTGTAATGAGGAGGAATAAAATATCAGAGTATTATACATGGTACTATTTTATCAGTTTATATACATTATGTATGAATCAAGCACCAAAATAAATATATACGATACAGTTCCACTTTCTACATTATGCAATTGTGATTTTAGAAACATGGATTCTTTTAAGATTCATTCTTAGTACTTTTCATTGTGTATAGGTGTGTGCATCTGAAAGTAGATACTTGTATGTGAGTGTAGATGCTAGCAAAGGCCAAAGGCTTCATTTCCCCTGAAGCTGGAGCTATAGATGCTTGTGAGCTATCTGATGTGGGTAAAGTTGGGCCCTGTAGAAAAGTAGATTATTTTTTATATTTTTATTGGGTATTTTTTCTGATTATCTTGCTTTTACTCTTCTGTTTTCCTAAATTAAAAGCTTTTTTATTGATTTTAGGTTTCTTTCATAAATGCATTTAAGCTAGAAATTACCCTATAAGCACTGCTTTTACTACAACATATCATATTGACATTTTTTCATTCCGTTCAAAATATTTTTAAGCCTTTCATGATCCTACATGACTCATGTGCTATTTAAATGTATGCTTAATTTTCAGATATTGGGTTTTCCACCTAGGCTTTCTAGTATTGCTATTTAGTTTAATTCCATAGAAATCATGGTTTTGTGATTTCTTTTTTTTTATTTTTATTGAGCTCTACATTTTTCTCTGCTCCCCTCCCTGGCTTTTGTGATTTCTATTATTTAAGATAACCATGGCATTTTATGACCTAAAATAGTCTGTTGGTAAATATTTTGTGTGAAGTTGGAAATAGCAGTGTTCTACAGCTACATGGACTGTGATACAAATTAAGTTAAGGATCAGTTCAAGGGAGTTGGTTGATTAATACATCTACTCAGATCAACCATATCCTCATTGATTTCCTTGCTGCTTTATTAACTACCAATTGGATGAGGGATGCTGAAACTAGCAGCTCTAATAATGTTTGGCTTTTTCCTTTCTAATTCTGTCATATTTTGCTGAACATATTTTGACATTGTTAGATATATGCATGTTTATATTATTATAAGTTATATGAAAATTGATTGCTTTAATATGTAGTATCCTCTTTTTAAGCTCGATTCTCCATGTTCTAAAATCTTTTTTTTAAATTTATAGCTTCTCCAGCTTTCTTTGATTTATTGTATTGTGTATATCTTTCTTAGTTGCTTAATGTGATTCATTCTAATCAGGTGTGTGTGTGTGCATTTTGCGTGTGGGAGTGATGGTGGATTTTACTTGTCAACTTGACCCATTCTAGAATCACCTGGGAAAGGAGACTGAGACCAAATGTTTGTCTAGGTTGTGCTGGCTTTCGTGCAAACCTGTTGGGATTACTTTGATCATATTTGCTTGAGCGGGAAGAATCACTCATCGTGAGTGGCAGTGTTCCCTAGGAAAGGACGTTTGAGCTACCAGAGAGTGGAAAGAACAAATACAGCAATAGTGTGCATACATGGATTCTTCACCCTCTGCTCTTGACTGTAGATGTGAGGTGAGCACTTGCTTCAGGTTCCTGAAGCCTGATTTTCTGGACTATAACCTGAACTTGTGAGCGAAATAAACCCTTGCTCACATCAATTTCTTTTGTCAAGGTGGTTTATTACAGTAAAAGGAAAGGAAAGGACACCCAGACAGGGTTCCAAGTCAGTCAGTCAGTCTCTCTCTCTCTCTCTCTCTCTCTCTCTCTCTCTCTCTCNGCGCGCGCGCGCGCGCGCGCACGCACGCGCCTGCCGGAGGTCATCCTTGTATATCATCCCACAAATACCATCTAACTTTTGAAATGTTTTGAAAACTGCCTCCCAATATAATTTTGTGTGTCTCCATAAAATTGAGAAACTCTAAACAATAGAAAACATATGCAATTTGTCGTTCTGAGGCTACTTTGATTCATATACTATTATTATAACCTGGAAATGACATAACTGTTGTTCTTGAAAGATAAAACAGAGTCCATTGTGTATATTTACCACATTTTCTTTATCCAGTCCTCTGTTTTGGACATTTAGGTTCATAACTTAACTACTGTGGATTGTTACACTCATTAACTTTTGTCTCAGCTGTGCCTGGTCTGTTACCAGATTATCAAAGATATCAGATCATCAAAGATATTATTCAATTATGTTTCGGCATTTAAATTTCTTATCTAATCTCTCTCCCTCCCTCCCTCACTATCTCTCTCTCTCCTCTCTCCTCTCTCTCTCTCTCTCTCTCTCTCTCTCTCTCTNTGTGTGTGTGTGTGAGAGAGAGAGAGAGAGAGAGAGAGAGAGAGAGAGAGAGGCCTGGAGAAGAAAAAGCTCTGGATGTGAATGATGGTAATCAAACTCAGGTCTTTTAGGAGAGTAGCAAGTGGTCTTAAATGGTAAGTCATCTCTCCTGCCCTTCTGCTTTTTTTCTTTTCTAGTGTCTCCCTTTCAAACCCCACTGGAGTTTCCATCACTGTAAATATATTACCTATTCATTTATGTTGTCTGATTTTCCCAGTAGCATCCTTAAGAACTGATCAGTTGGCCAGGTGGTGGTGGTACACACCTTTAATCACAGCACTGGGAAAGCAGAGGCAGGCAGATCTCTGTGAGTTCAAGGCCAGCCTGGTCTACAAGTGCCAGGACAGGCTCCAAAGCTACAGAGAAACCCTGTCTTAAAAACCAAAAACGTAAAACAAAACAAACAAACAAAAAAAAAGAAGAACTGATGAGTTCTTTATTGTCTGACAGTTTCAAGAGCTTTGTCATCTCTGAGAATTGTTCTGATGGATGTTTTGTGTCTTCAGCTATGTTCCCTTTCCTTTTTATGTGTTATGTAAGTCTCTTTTGTTAAAAGACAGATATGTTGTACCAGATAGTAGTAAATGAGGCAAAAAAAAAGTCTCTAGTGTATTTACACTGACTAATAGTTGAGTTTTGACTGATTACTGCTGTTCGTAATATTCAGTTGTTTCAGTATTCTTGCTTCTTATCCTGATTTTAGGCTTCCCTAAGCACTCATCACAGAGACTCTGGGTGTTCTTCTGCTTTTGCAGTGGTGATTTATTGCTATACTGAGAGCCTTCATAGTGTAGTAAGATGTGGGGGAAGGGGAAACTTCAGTAATCTTCCAGCTAAATCTTTTAGTGGACCCACATCTTCTCCCTCTGATCTTCAAAAGCATTTTATACTGTTAACGTAACGTAGAGAGTTTAGAGGATGGTAGAGTTGGGTAATTGCCGTTCCAGCACAATCCTTATACAAGCCTCTGATGAAAATCATTCCCCTAGAAAGTACTTTTTTTTCTTTTTGTGCAAAGAAAAAGATACGGGCAACAAAGCCTTCTTGAATTGTATAGTCAAGTTTACCAGAAAATAGCTTGGAGGCCACAGAAAAGAATTTCATAACCAACACTGCCTTTTTGTCTTCAAAATAAAAACCGAAAATAATTACCCTAATCTCTGCTTACCACTACTACATGTACAGTTCACAGGATAGAGATTCGGATACGAAAAAGGGGTAACAGAGCATTGAAGATCATGAACTATTGAGTCATTGTGAGTTTCAATTCCATCCCCTTCACTTGCCATCAGCTTTTAAAAAGAATTTTGGAAGCAATTTATTCTTTCAAATGGAGTTACTCATTGTGTAGTGGTGGACTCTTCACTTTCCTCTCACACTTTCTAGCTAGCTATATAGGAACAAGAACCATGCTCTTGGTACAGCCTGGCTCCTCTAAGATGAAGTAAATTGTATCAGAAGACAGAAAAAGAATGACGCAAGAAAACGGCAAAAAAAATTTTCAAAAAGTCTAGGTTTTCCAGTTTTTCTTTATTATTAATTATTGACGTGTGTATGCTATAATAACATAATACCGTATTTAAAATTTTCAACTTTGCACATTTATTGAGACCTCCCTTTGGCCTCAAATTCAGCATTTGTTGTTCTTGTTGTATAGACCAGGCTTTGATATGTAGTAGAGGCTGGCCTTAAATTTGTGATATTTTCTGCTTCTTAAAATACCATATTAATAATTTCCAGGGCCTGAGAGAGGGAAGAATAGTGTTTTCACTGTTCAGGTGCTGGGATGGGCAGCATTTGTTTTGGGAGGAATGAGAAAGGTATTGTCTAAAATGAAATAGTGGGGATGGGTGCACAATTTTGTAGATACACTAATCACTATTGAATCACACATTTTAAAAGAAAGAATTCCAACCAGAAACCACGGCTCATATCTATTGTCTTCACATTTGTAAGAATAAGGGCAGAAAGATCACAAGTTTGAAGCTAACCCTGGCTAGATAGGAAAACCTTGTCAAAGAGGATAAAATTCATATCAATAAGGCTTATTTTTAAAAGAATTGAAATATAATTTTCAATATTGTGATGTCCAGATCAGCTAAAATTACTCATTGTTATAAAATTTATACATAAACTCTTAGATTTCCTAAATTACATAACACTATTATTTCATGCCTGGCAGTTTGCTTTCTTCCTTTTAGAATTGTCCCTCTTTACCTTTCCTTACCTTTTCCTTTGTCTCTCCGTCTTCTGCTTTCCTGCTAGTGGCTAAGATCTGTGGTGAAATTTTGCAGTGACCTGAGTATTCCCGGCTGTGATGGCTACTTTTGTCAAGCTGACTCAATCTAGAACCCCCTAGGAAAAGAGTCTCGATGAGAAGTTGTCTAGATGGAGTTGGTCTACGTGCATGTCTGTGGGGGACTGTCTTGACTGTGTTAATAGAAGAGTAGAGAAAATGAGCTGAGTAGAGAAAATGAAATGAATAATAAGCATGTATATGGTTATACCTTCGGTGTTCTTTACTGTGGATGTGACTAATTGCTTCTGATTCCTGCTGCCTTGACTTCCGTCAGTGATGGACGGTAGCCTGGGATTGTAAACCAATAAATCCTTTCTCAAGTAGGTTGCTTCTTCTCAGCATGTTTTTATCAATGCAAGAGAAATGAAACCATGACTGTTGTTTTACTCCCAATTTCAAAAGGAAAGCTTTTGGTCCTGGATGTTTTATTTCATGTTCGCAATACAAGTTCTGCAAATATATTTTAATAAATAAAAGAAGGCCCTTTATTTTTAAAAAAAATAGTTTATTTATTTTATATGCATTGGTGTTTTGCCTTTATGCACGTCTGTGTGAGGGAGTTGGATACCCTGGAACTGGATTCGCAGAACAGTTGTGAGCTGCCATGTGGATGCTGGGAATCAAACCTGGGTCTTCTGAAAGGACAGTAAGAGCTTTTAACCATTGAGCCATGTCTCCAGTCCTCAAAAAGATTCTTTCTATAGGGTTTCTGTTGTGTTTCATATTAACATCAATAAATAATTTTATGTATTTTGGTTTATAATTCATAATGGCTAATCTTAGCTTCTTTTCCTGTTGCTCTGATGAAATAAATTGACAAAAGCAAGATAAGGGAGAAGGACTTATTTTGGCTCTCTGTCACAGATCATCCTAGAGTCTATCAAGTTGAAAAAATTATTGTAAAAATATTGCTTTAAATCCCTATATATATTTATCCTTTTAACTTTTGTTTATCCTTCTATCTCTACTCTTCCAATTAAGATAATTTTGTTACCTGAGACCTGTTTTCTGTATTTTATCCCTGCTATCTGGAATCCATTTTGGTTTATTTTTATAGCACCTTTGCTTTGAAGTCCATTTTTTTGTTGGCTGCCAATGTCCAAGTTTAAATTTTCTCTCAAGACAAAACAATAGCTGGGAAATGAAGGCACATGCCTTTAATCCCAGCACTAGGGAGGCAGAGGCGGGCAGATTTCTATGAGTTTGAGGCCAACCTGGTGTACAGAGCAAGTTCCAGGACAGGTTCCAAAGCTACACAGAGAAACTCTGTATCAAAAAACAAAAAAAGGCACAAACAATATTCCATTGCCTTCATATTTCTATTTTTGCTGCTGAGAAGCTAAAACAAACTAACTTGTTTCTTTGAAAACATAACTTTAGTTTTGGCTACACTGATTCTTTTTTTTAAAATTTTACTGACCTATACATTTTTCTCTGCTCCTCTCCCCTCTTCTCCCCTCCCCTTCAACCCTCTTCCATGGTCCCCATGCTCCCAATTTACTCAGGAGATCTTGTCTTTTTCTACTTCCCATGTAGAATAAATCCATGTATGCCCCTCTTAGGGTCCTCATTACTGTCTAGGTTCTCTGGGATAGTGATTTGTATGATGGTTTTCTTTGCTTCATGTTTAAAAGCCACTTATAAGTGAGTACATATGATAATTGTCTTTCTGTGTCTGGGTTATCTCACTCAATAAAAATGTTTTCTAGATCCATCCATTTGCCTGCAAATTTCAAGATGTCTTTTTTTCTG
>LOEQ01005847.1:34209-44793 GCA_001685075.1 Bramus lutescens | reverse complement strand
GGGGGGGGTTGTGACGGAGGAAAAGGTTGAGTGATGAGTATGGGCTGCAGGACAGTTTCCCAGTCTCTGTCCATCTACTGACCACAGAGCCCCTGCCCCTGTGCTGTGTCTGCAGGTCTGCCCCTCTGTTGTTCCCAGCGCATCGCGCATCGTGACATCTGAAAAGGAGGATCGAACTGCCCAGGATCCCTGCAGGTCAGTGGATAATGGAAACATGGGCACGATTTGGGACCCCACTGCCAGTCCCCTCCCAAGCTGTCCCATGCAAGAGCCACAGAGCTTGGGCTGAAAGAACACCGAGAAGGTGGCAGAACCTGTCATGGCATGGCTGTCTCAAGGGTGGAGGAGGGGTGCAAGCAGAAACCATTGGAGGGCTAGGACATGGGGACCCCAGGAAAGGACCAGATGCAAAGACAGATGTTAATGAGCCTGTATTCTGCCGGTATCTCCGTCTCTCCTTTCTTCCTGTTTCCCCACCTTTACCCTCAGGACAGGAAAAGGAGGGAAATCTTGACATGGAAGAACTCCGCGGTGAAAACGAAGGGAAGCTGGAAAAGGAGGGAAAGCCAGAAGATGAAGTAGAGTCTGACCATGAAGAAAAGTCAGATGGGGAAGAGAAGCCGGACAAGAAAGCAAAGCCAGCACGCGAGGGCAAGCTAGAGGAGGAGGGAGGGCCAGATGAGCAGGGACAACCACAAGATGAGGGGAAGTCAGAAAAGCAGGGGAAGTCTCAAGGGGAGGGCAAGCGCCAAGGGGAGGGCAANCATGATTCCCAGGCAAAGCCAGCCAGCGAGGCACGGGCCGCAGAAAAGCGCCCTGCTGAAGATTACGTGCCCCGGAAAGCCAAGCGAAAAACAGACAGGGGGACAGACGATTCTCCCAAGAACTCGCAGGAGGACTTCCAGGACAGGCATGTCAGCAGTGAGGAGATGATGAGAGAGTGTGCAGATGTGACGAGGGCGCAGGAAGAGCTGAGGAAGAGGCAGAAAATGGGAGGTTTTCACTGGATGCCAAGAGATGCACAGGATGCTCTAGTCCCCAGGGGCCAACGGGGAGTCAGGGGAGTGAGGGGCGGAGGAGGCAGAGGCCAGAGGGGCCTACATGACATCCCATACCTTTAATGCCTTTGGCCTTTGATTCTGATTACTCAGATAAAAGAGAACACAGCTGGCTCTGCTTTCCCTGGTAGATACTTGCCAGGCTCTGTGCTTCAGCCTTCAGCCAAAACTCTGCTTTAGGTATCAATGTCCTTACCAGCAGCCTTTTGACCCAAATGCAGTGCTCTCTGTCTTTTAGTACAGGATTTTCACCCATGTGCATGTACATTGTAAAATAACAATAAAATGTTTCCAGAACTATATATACAGTATCAGCCTGTTTATATAAAAAGTAAATATGTTTGCAGAATGCTTCTGAGCACAAAGAAAACTATGAACATGTACATTACAATGCTAACAATATTTATTACTACAGGACAAACCTGAATATATCCCACGTGTACTCAACCATCAGGTGGTTGGAGACTTCCTGACATTCCCCTGCTGATTTCCCACTTCCAATCTTTCCTGGTTGTAACTAGATCAGTTCAAATTGTGGTCCCTTTTCCTAGGCCCTGTCATATCCTATTGCTCTTTTTATGTTAAGGAATATGGATTATGATTGTCATAATAATATTATTTAAAAAGCAAAAGCAAGCAAGTGAAGTATCAAACAAGTTTAGAATGGCAATGCATACATTTAAAACACCTAGCATGAAGGTAAAATAAGCAAAACTCGTATTACTTCTGAACCTTGGTGCTAAAGGAATGAATTTGGCATTATCATGCATCCTTTTCTGTAAGAGTCAATCTTGTCATCTATGAAATGGGGGTGGTACGTGCCTCATAGGATGGCACAGTACGTTAGACGGCTTGCTAAGTATGGGTGTGGGAATACCAGGACCCCTGAACTTTGTCACCCAAGAGAAGGGCTGAGAATAGCTGCCACCTGTTCCCCAGGAGCAGCTACAGGCAGCTGAGATGAGGTGTGAATCTTTGAATACTACTCTATCAACCTTTCCATACCATGGTGCCCTAAATATATTTACTCCCTCTAAATAGCCGATCTTTAATGCTGTACATATGGTGCCTAAGGCTCTTATGGTTCCCTTCTTTCCTTAGAGGGCTCTGTCTAACTCCCATCTGACCTCTGAAAGGGTATGCATAAAACCTTATAGCTGTATATTTTTTGGTATCTTGGATTTCAGATTAGGGATGCTCAACAGGAACCCTAGGCAAGGGTTCCAAACACAATGCAAATGAACAAAGCCCTCTACAGCCTAAAGTCTTTCTGGGCCAAGGCATTTCTGGCAAGGAATACTAAACCTGCAGTTGTGTGTTTTCCTTCATAGAATACCATGTAATAATGCCTTGTGTCTTTTTCGTTACATGTTACTAAACATTATGATATAAATTGGAAGTTATTTTCTGTGCTCTACTCACAAAATAGCTGAGCCAGCCTTGGGCTGTAATCTTTTAAAGAATATCTCTATTACTTTTTCAAGTAAGGACTTGTGTCTATAATCTTAGCAAAGTTTTAGAGTTCACATTTCAGGAGAGAGCCCTGTGCTAAGCAACTTTCCTAGAAAGAAGTATTTGTCAGTGAAAGCTTTTCTGGAGAGGCAGTGTTGAGGAGACCAGATTCATTGCCTCTGCTCTAAGGCAGCAAGCAGCTCAGAGAAGGCAGGAATGGCAGCAAAGAAACAGCCACAGGGCTCTCTCATGGTGGATATCCTGACTAAAGTTCTGTCCGTTTTTACTCATTTGGATTTTTGTTGTTGTTGTTGTTGTTTTGAGACAGGGTTTCTCTGTAGCTTTGGAGGCTGTCCTGGAACTAGCTCTTGTAGACCAGACTGGCCTCAAACTCACAGAGATCTGCCTGCATCTGCCTCCTGAGTGCTGGAATTAAAGGCGTGCGATACCACTGCCTGGCTTCAATGGGTCTTGAGATTGAAATGTACACACGGGGCACATTCCCATCTAGACAATCCAGGTCTGTACTAAGTTAATGAAACCCACTAGGCACATCCACTCTAGAAGAAACTCAGTAGTTGGCAGGAAGAAATTATTTGCTTCTGCAGGTATTATTCAGATCCTCTTCTTAGCCTTCAGTGCAAGCCTTTGCTCAATAGGCCCAAGCGTAAAGTGTCCATGGAGACAAGAATAGTATTAAAACAAGATCAAAAATATTGACATCCTTTGCCAGCCTGATCAGACTACTGTTATAGCTGAGTTTGGATTATGCCAAATGCTGGGGTCAATGATGGGTCCCAAATATGGTAGCATTTCCAAAGGGGAGACTGATTACAGTTGTGACTGAGACCTCCTGGAAAGAAGCTGTGTCTGCAGAGGCCAATTGGCTGATTAGAAGTGCAGCGATGTGGAGAGGTTGGAACTGCAACTCCAGAGCCTAAATACTTTATCTTTAGCCTCCACCACTGCTCAAGACTCATTTCTTGTCAGAAATAATATCCTGTGACCAAAAAGAGATAAAAAGTATTTTGAAATATATTAACAAACCACCAACTTCCAACAACCCAAAAGCTAAGGCTGTCATCAGATAAGCATCTTGGGCCTGTAGAAATGCTTCCCCCAAGCTGAAAAAGACAAGATCTCCTGAGTAAACTGGGAGCATGGGGACCATGGGAAAGGGTTGGGGGAGAGGTGAGAGGCAGGGAGGAGAGCAGAGAAAAATGTAGAGCTCAATAAAAATCAATAAAAAGTGCAAAGGAGAAAAAAACAAAGAAATGCTTCCCTCATTTTGCTGTAAACACCTCTCTGATATACCCACTGTATTTTTAACTTGCCTTAATTTATGACTTTCTTTGTTCTATTAATCTATAAAACTTCATGAAACTGCTTCCACATTGGAACATGGAATTTCTGGTAACCTAAATCTACCATTTCACAATCACTTTTAATGGCTCCAAAATAAACTATCTTTTATTCCTTTTAAGATATGATCAGTGATTTTTGCTTTGACACAGTTCACAACTCTCCCACCATGGAAAGGCAATATTTTATTCTTAAATGGAAATAATTTATTACACATTTAAATACAAGTTTTATCTATATTCTTTAAAATTTGCCTACAAAAGTGTACAGTTGGTGGTGAAGATGTAGCTCAGTTAGTGATAAAGCACTTGCCTAGGAGGTTAAATCCCTCAGCATTGCAAACAAAAGAAGTGCATAGTTCACTAGTGTGTAATACATTCACAAAGTTGTTCCCCCAATAGCTTATTTTAGAACATCATCAACGCCCAGAAAAAGAAACTACCCATTCACAGTGGCTATGCTTCCCCATCCTCCACTCCTGATAACCCTCACTGCCAGCTAATGGCCACCACTAAGTTACCCTCTGTCTCTGTGGACTTGAATACTGTTGTTGACTAAATCATGAAGCATGCGGAGTTTTTGTAATTAGCTTATTTTACTCATAATGTTTTAAAGGTTCGTCTGTGCTAGTAACATGTATGGTCTTTCATTCCTTTTCCACTGTCTAAGAACATTACATTAGTGCATCCATTACAATGGATACATTTGATAAATCCATTAATCATTTTATGTATATCTATATTCTTTTCACAGTTAGCTCCTATGAATGGCGCTATTCTGAATATTCATGAGACAGACAGCATGGAGGATGAGTCGCTAAAGAGACTCAGAGCCCAAGTGACAGATGTAGAAGTCTGTTCTTATTCTCTGAAAGTGGGAAGGTTCACAGCAAAAGCCTGCAGGCAGACTCCCTGATCCCTAGGTTGAATCCAGAGAAGGGGGTGGGGAAGCGGACATGGCCCCTTTTTGGTACAAACTCCCTTTCCAGGACGATGTCTGGGTAGGGTGCCTGTCAGTGTCTGTGATGAGCTGACAGCTGCTGCAAGGCAGTGGCTCGATCCTAACACACATTCTTACACGCCCAATTTCTTTTCCATTTTAACACAAAATCTTATTCTACCATGGGAAACCCTTTCTCATCTAAAAGCATCTCCTTTTTTCCTTTAACCATATTTACCCAAAAATGCACTTAATATCTATAACTTTGTTTATTTTGTACCCCTTATGGCTCGTTTCTGTCTTATTTTTGTGAAGTTTAGAAATTTTTTTTCTTGACAAAGTGACTATGTTTTAGTAAAAAGAAAAACTATATATGAAACACAGACAAAATATGTTTAATGGTCTTAGAGATGTCTCTTTTCTGTCATTAATTAATTTAAATTAACCATTTGTCTAGGATTTAAATCATTTTATAACAGGGACTTAGAGATCAACCTTGCTACAAAAACATCAACTTCTTCCAGCCTTGAAGCACAACTAATAAAAACTCAGAGACAGATATTGGGGTTCACTCCGAAGAACAGAAAAGCAAAGCAGCCAGCTACTAGCTCTTACCTCGAGCTCAGTCCGAAGATGGTGATCCCGCTTCCGGGAATCTCAGAATGAGACTGAGACTGAGAGCTGTCTCCTCCCATTTTATAAACCTCTCCAGTTTTGGGATTAAAGGCGTGCACCTCTACCACCTGGTTTCTATGGCAAGCTAGTGTGGCTACTGGGATTAAAGTTGCGTTTTATTGCTGCCTGGTCTGAGAGACTGACCAGTGTGGCTGTTTTACTTTTCTGATCCCTAGGCAAGCATTATTTATTAAAATATAAATGAAATGCCACTACACAGCTGAAAGACAAACAAAAGTAGGATAAAAGTCTTATGTCTCTGCCTTCATTTGTGTTTGCTTCCTGTCTTTGGGGTTTCCTGCTTAGTCCTCTGCTTGTGCACGCTGACCATTGAGGAGGTGTCTGTTTAACTTCTTTCATCCTTCAAAGCCGCAAAAAAAAAAAAATGTGAATTCAGTTGTCCTAAATCTGCAGTCACGTTGTATTTCAAGAACAACAAAGTAATCATCTCTGATAGAAACTCTAACAACAATCAAGGAAACTATACCTTCACTCAGATTGTTTAATTATGGAAATTGTTGTGCCTTGAGACATTTCTTTTCTTTAACTTCAAAGCTCGTGTTATTACTCTGAAGACACACTTGGGGTTACTGGACCTCTCTATCCGTTCCCTTAGTGGTGTCACAATGATCAAATTTCCTCTAGTTGCCCCTCACCAGTATTCATCCCTTTCCTTGGTATATTGGTCTGGTGGCCAAACCTAACCTCTTACATTATGAACTAAAAGGAAATTGCACTGATTTAGTGATTTCAATTGTGTGGACATGCAGTTAGTTACAGGCAGTTTTGTATCACATATGCGATTTATATAATAAGCACATATCATGATATGTACAGATAGTCATATATAAAAATTAAAACCACAAAGATTTTTGTAGCTTTTATGTAGATTTAACATTTTACAGTTTTAAAAAGTCAGGTTATTGATAATTTCTTCCCTCCATAGTACTAAGTAATTGTTAATCCTAAATCTGCATTTTCAAAAGTAAAACTCTTAAGAGAAATAAGATTAGAAAACTGCATCTTTTACATGTAAATAAAAACAAAATGTGAGAAGAAGCTTATTATATAGGCTATCCAGGGGAGCAAACCTTCCTTATTTTTTAAAAGCTAAGCTGTAGAGAGTGAGGCATTCTTAGAAAAGAAAATTTTAAATTCACAAACAAACATTCAAGAATTCTGGTTTGTAACTCATTACAGTCATCTGCTATTCCTTAGCAAATTCCTGTGTGCCCTGATATGACTCCAGAAACCCCACAATCACAGTTTTCAGCCCAGTTCAGAGAGCATAGATAGTATCAGGATCTCTCCTTCTTGTAGGCTCTTTCTTGTAAAAAGCCATAGCATTATCTTTACATTTGATACAGAATTTTGTTCTGCTTGGGAATAAATAGAGAAGAGAATAGAAGGGAGGTGGATAAGGAAAGAGGAAGGTCAGAGGTTAAGAGACAATAGGAGGCTGGAAAATTCAGTTCTTCAGAATTCATCTTGAGTTCTGACACAGCTTATAAGATTTTTTAATTTAGTATTCTTTAACATTTCTTTGATATTTTCAAAATATTTTTTAGTTTTTATATAAATTAACAATTTCACCATCTTTTTAGATAATATCAAATTCTATCTATCTAAATAAGTTGCTTATATTATATATACATATGTATATGTATACATACATATATACACACATACATACATTTTTTCTACTGTCTAGAACTTTTAGTTTAGCATGGGGAAAATGAGAATATTCAATGTTCCCTAATTAGGGAAACACAAAGCCGTGTTGTTTTGTGTTAGATATTCCTGTTTTTCCAAAGACTTGAAAGTTGAACTACCGTAATAATCAAACAATGTTTTAGATCAGGAAAACCCCAGTCCTCCCAATGTTGGTTCCTCCCACTTCATGCATATGGGAACTTGAGGGGATTCAAGACACTGAGCAACAATGCCTCATATGTGTTTTACTGGCTGAAATAACAAGGTTCCTTCTAATCTAGGAGTGGAGTAAATTGCTTGGGTTTACCTACAAGATTGCTTCATGTCCTAGGAGATTCCCCTTGAGCTATTCATTCTGTTGGGCTGAAAGGAACAAATGCCTCTTTAGTGCCCTTATTTATCAGGTGCTTATAGATTTTCTAAACAAAATAGGCAAGTCTGTAATATACAGAAGGGAACCAGGAAAAACACAGTATTATATATTAAAAACTGACCAGAGGAAAATGTCTGAATACTAGCAGACAAATGCCATGAAAACAAAAATAAACAATTGTCCTAACTGAATGCTCTGAGACAAGTAAAATAATATTCGAATATTCAAAAACAAACTCAGAATAAACCAATAAAATATCATCCAAATTAAATGGAGTGTCAGGTCCTGAAAGAACTCATCAATACACACCCAATCAGACAATATGGACAATGGAGCACAAAGGGACCATGCTGGTACTTGACACCAATTCAGGTAACTTCTACAGTGCAAGTAGAGTGTCCTTGGAGTCACATGTTCAGGTTATAAAAATGTTGATTAAAAAAAAACACAACTCTTAATTCAAAAGTAACAAGGAAGTTTATTCTGAGACAAATATGAATTACCATGTCCTCAGAACACAGATTCAGTTTTCCCTGAATAATATGTTTCAATTTGGACATGGCTATATGAGCTTTTATAGTTTCAGAACAAAAGATAATCATTAATCAAGGAAGTTTTCAAATACAGTGTTGGATGCATGAGGTAGGCAGGTTTTATCTCTTCTATAAGCTTCAGAAAACCATAGAAAGGCATTACCCACTAAATCACATCATCCATCAAAGAGAACTCAGCATGAATGTGCAATACAAAGGTAACAGCTTAAACCTTGACATAGATATAAATATATATGACCTTAATTCAGACGAATTTTCTTTGGCATGACAAATAAAATATGTATGACAAAACAAGATACACTCTACCTCATCAAAATGAAACAGGAGAGTGAAAATAATCTGGCTGTGGTTGAACATGCCTGTAATATCAGCCCTCAGAAACTGGGACAGGAAAACAGCAGATTTGAGGACAGCCTGAGCTTCAGACTGTTTCAAAAAGAAATTTTCAAAAAGTGAGAAGACAAGCTACAATATGGAATAGAATATTGCCAAATTTAAAACCAATTTCCAGAACACATGAAGAACTCTGATGAATCATAAAAATAGAAATAACTCGGGCTAGAGAGATGGCTCAGTGGTTGAGAGCATTGCCTGCTCTTCAGAAGGTCCTGAGTTCAATTCCCGGCAACCACATGGAGCCTCACAACCATCTGTAATGAGGTCTGGTGCCCTCTTCCGCAGACATACACACAGACATAATTTTGTATACATAATAAATATATAAATAAATTTTTAAAAAACAACAAAAAAATACAAATAACTCAACTTTAAAGATGGACAGGGAATTTCTATGTATGTAGCTCAGTCAAGAAGTCCCTGCTTAATATATGCAAAGGCCTGGGTTCAATCCAAGCACCACCAAATTTTAAAAAGTATGTGTATTGGGGAGTGTGGTGTTTTGAATGAGAATGGCTTCAACAGTCTCATATGTTTGAATGCTTGGTCCCCAGTTGATGGAGTAAGTGTGTGTCATTGGGGGTGGGCTTTGAGGTTTCAAAAACCCACATCAGTACCTGTCTTCTGCCTAAAAATCAGATGTCAGCTCCCAGCTACTTTTCCAGCACCATGCCTTCCTACATGTTGTCATGCTCCCTGCCAGGATGATAATGAACCAACCCTCTAAAACTGTAAAGAAGCCCCAATTACGTGTTTTTTTTGGTTTTTTTTTTGTTTTTTGTTTTTAAAAAAAGGTGCCTTGGTCATGGTGTCTTCTCACAGTAATAGAACAGCAACAACAAGAAGAAAATGTGCAAATATGTAAGTAGATATTTTACTCCCAAAGATACACAAATAACTTATAGGTATTACGGGCACCAAGAAACTGCTTTTGCGAACAACGACAACAAAACATTGACTCATCACTTGGACCCAGGAAATGACTACAAATAGAATGTCTGACATTTCTGCCTTCACTTTGTGTCTGTCTCCTTTACTTTGGTTCAAACATCTGCTTGACTGCATAAACACAATATTCAAGAATGTCTTTCTACCTAATTCTGTCTCACTCCCATTTAAGACTAAAAGGGCAAAGATGTCATTGCTTTAGCCCTGAAATCACTTTAGATTCCAGGATGAACAAACACTGGAGGACAGAGCAACCTCATATGAAGGCATTCATGCATGTTGGGGAGGCTACAGCCCCAAATAATCTTTGTGTATGGCATGATTGGTTTCCTCAAGCAATGTCTGGATTAACATGATTATTAGTCCTTTAATGGAGATATTAATATGATTATTAGTCCAGAATGGAGACCATGATCAACTGTACCACACATTGACCAAGATTATTGAAATCTACATATCTCTTTTTCCAGCTCCTTCTCTGTTTAAATCCTAAATCTCATGTCAGTACTTTGAAGGTGGCCTTGAAGTTACTGGAGTCTTTTTATTAGTCCTAAATTTGGTCCTAAATCTACTTTCTTACTTTTGCTGTGGGATAATGTACTTGTACACTGCAAAGATTTGTCACTCACATTAGCTTATTAAAACACTGATTGACCAGTAGCCAGGCAGGAAGTATAGACAGGGTGATCAGACTAAGAGAATTCTGGGAAAGGCAGAGATGCAATCGCCACACAGACGCAGAGGAAGCAAGATAAGAATGCCTTACTGAGAAAAGGTACCAAGTCACACAGCTAAATATAGATAAGAACTATGGGTTAATTTAAGTTGTAAGAGTGAATTAATAATAAGCCTGAGCTAATAGACCAAATAATTTATAATTAATATAAGCCTCTTTATACATGGATCAAATTTACATGGGAAGTAGAAAAAGACAACATCTCCTGGGTAAATTGGGAGCATGGAGACCATGGGAGAGGGTTGAAGGAGAGGTGAAAGGAAGGAAAGGGAGCAGAGAAAAATGTATAGCTCAATAAAATGAATTTAAAATACATAAGCCTCACTGGGCAGTGGTGGCACACGTCTTTAATCCCAGCACTCGGGAGGCAGAGGCAGG